>QUSF01000026.1:8239948-8290911 GCA_003676055.1 Chloebia gouldiae | reverse complement strand
CCCGCAGGGTCACTGCCCCGCGCCCGTGTCGGTCCCGTCCAAGTTCAGCATGAAATATTTGGACTGGGTTTGCCAGTATTATTGCACGTCCAGCGTCCTATCTCCGCCGTCGTCGTCCGTGCGGTCCCCTCGCCCGCCCGGGCGCCCGTCGCGCTGGGGATGCCGCTGCTGTCGGGTCTCACGGGCTCTGTCCCGCTGAATTCACTCCGCCTGTCCCTTCGGGGCTGAAGGTGCAGGGCTCGGGGTCCCCCATCTCTTTCATGACTCCTCATCCTGTCGGGGGTCGGATGCGTGTCTCTTGGGGCTCCCCGCTAGCTCTCCCCGCCGGAGCTCCGGTCACTCCCCGGTGTCCTTCGGGGCACCCTCGGCAGTGCCTCCCCGGGAGGGGAGCGGGGCCGCTGCAGGGGCAGAGCTCGGGCAGGAGCTGGAGCTGCCCCGCATCGCCCTGCCCGCTGCCCGCCTCCCCAGAAATGTCCCGCGGGGAGGAAGGTGAGATTCTCCGTGCGTTCCGGAAAGCGCCGTGTTTGCGAGCAAGAGCTTTTGGCTGTGGAGGTCCAGCCAGGGACTGGGCTGCCCTCGCTGGGCACGGCTGAGCGGCAGCAGAGCTCAGCAGCCTGGCTGGCATGGGCTTTTGGAGCACGGGTCCTGTTTGCCTTTGACTGTTTTGGTCTTTTGTTCTCTGGGAAAGTCGCTGCTGCTCCCGTGGGGCTTTTAAACTGAAGGCTGGCAGGTGAGCTGGCGTCCTGCCCAGGTAGTGCTGTCTGGAGTTTTAGGCAGGCTGGTATGCCAAGATAATATTTGGGTCTTTTATCTTGTCCTAGGACGGCGAAGCCATGTCGTGCAGGCAGGAGCTGCAGCCTGGCCGGCTGGGGTGGCACGGGGGTATCAACCTGGCCGGCTGGGGTGTCATTCGGGTGCTCAAGCCGAGCTGGAGCCTCAGAGAGGGCTGTTTCTAGAGCGCTGGGGCAGGTGACTTAGGTTGACACCCAAAGGGGTTAAAACAAATGTACTACTTTCTCAATATCCCTTGTCTCTTCTCGAGTCCTGGAACACCCTCGTCCCTCCCTAATTAATAAAATAATTGCCACCTTGGTCACCTTCTCTTTCCCAAAAGAACGAGCAGGCAGTTTCATGTAAACCGAGGTCCGCGGGGAGTGTCCCCGAGTCCGATTGCCACCAGCCCTTCCTGTGTGTCAGCGGTGAAGCCGGACCCACCTTCGCGGGCAGCCCACGTCTGTCGCTGCCGTTCCGCGCCCCGAGCCCCGTGGCCCCGCAGCTGGCGGAGGTGCGGGTCGCGCCCTTGGGGTGCGGGGCAGTCCGGAGTGCTTGGGGTGCTAATTATGCGTCAGCTCAGCTTCAATCCTCTTATCTCCCACTGCGGGTGGGGGGTGAGGATGCCAGCAGTGGCTGAGGAATCTCCATCCACCCCCTGGATGGCTTGCGAAAGGTATCCTTGCCTCGGGGGTTGTGTGCAGCCCATTGTGCTGTAAATGGAGCCCGCCTTGAACAGGCTCCCCAAAACCTGCCCCAGGCCCTCCTGACCTGGCCATTCATGGCCGAGGCCGAAACCAGCTGCTCCCCTCACCTTTGTCCGCAAACAATACGGGCTCTTCTCTTCCAGGGCTACAGGGGAGGGAGGTGACAAGGGACCGAGGCTGAGCTTGTGGTGGCCTTTTCTGTTCTTGCCGAGCTCTGCTGAACATTATGCCTGAGAATTCTCAAATATCAGGGAGATATAGGTTATGTTTATCCTCACAGGGAAAATCAGTGAGGGCTGGCAAAAGGGCTCCTTGTTCTTGTGTTCCCTCAGCTTGCTTAGGCTGTGCCTTGCCCACTTTCAGGCAGATCATGCCTGGGGACATACACCTTATCTTTCGTTTTCTCTCCTGGTGTCCCCTCAAGGTCTTGCAGTCACATAGGCCTGGGTGGGGACCAGCAGTGGTGGTTTGGGTGAAGGTGCCAAAAAAAAAACCCAAACCAAACAAAACCCCCAAGTCGCTTATACCCAATTCAACAGCCACACCCCGGACAGGTGCAGTGGAGAGTTCCCTTACTGCATTCATCTGTGTTCTGGTGGAGGTGGTACAGCTGTGTGGGCAGAACTTCTGCCTGGCCATGCTTTCCTGCCAGGGCTTCATATGCCCCAGGTGCTCTGGGCCACATGTCAGAGCCGCATGCACTGATGGGAGAGGCTCACATCTGTAATTACTTTATCCCTGTAGAAAGGACTGAACCTTCTTGCACCTGCAGTAACTCTTGTTTGTGGGAATGCTGGAAGGCTCTGCCAGCAAGTTTTGGAACATCTGGTGGCTGTTGCCATTCCTCTGGATGTGTCAGTGTTTGGCTGCAAGGCAGAGATGGGGTTGGCATAAGCTGATGAGCACCATTAGCCAACCGAGGGGCCTCCAGCTTCCCGTGTGGGCACCCTGCTGGAGTGCACCCGTGCTGGCACTTCTCCCGCAGCTGTGTTCAGCTGAGGGCTTATGTCACTGCTCCTATTCAGGCAACAGAAAGGCTGCGTTTTGCTGGCTTACGTGAAAAGCAGTGCGTGGCCACACGCAGACACAGAGGCAACAAATGCCACCCGTGCAACGAGGCTTTGTTGCACAGCCTCAGCATTGTTCTTGTGGCTCTCCAGCATGGTCCATGGAGCTTAGCCCAGCTTTGTGCTCCTCGGGGTCTCAGGGGGATGGTCTCAGACAGGAGGGAGTAGGGCTCCTGGTACCTGTCACTGAAAGTTTCTAGCCCCACCTAAATACATTCTCCTGTTCAAGAGAGATGTTGTTCTGGATCCTGTCTAGGCTGTTTTAGCTGAAGATACTCATCGACCTGTTTGATTTTGCTGGGAGAGGTTCTGTGCTTAAGACAAGCTGAGACTCATCTATCACTTCATCACCAAACCTAGTACATCCACAATGAGCCTTTGTGCCCTAGCCCAGAAAATAAACAAGGTTTTGAATGCCCTCTGGGTCAAGCAACATGGCTGAAATGTGAAATCTTCCCTCCTATACCTTTACCACCCTGGCTGAGCCTGTTCCAGGAGCCAGGGAAGAGAATGGGTGGGGGGAAGGAACAGTTCATGCTCAGGTTACTGCTGCTCAGTTCTGGTGGTAGGGGAGTTGGGATGGTGGCCCAGGGAAGGAGAAAGCATGAGGGATATGTGTCCAATTCTCCATCTTTAGATCTTGATTAAGCAGGTAGAACCTGCTGGTATCTGTGCTTTCATGTGGGTTAAGGGTTACGTTGCTACTGTGTTTCTCAATCCTGTTCCTTCCTGATGAAAAATCATGATTGAGTGATAACACAGTCTCACTTGTGCTGGCTTTGAGAAGGTAGAGGGTTACTTGGAATGCCACCGAGGCTGTTCCTGTGCAGTGCCCTGGTGTGTCTGCAAGAGGGGATGGATGGGAGTCTGTCGCAATACACTGGCTTTATTGCTCTACAGGCAGCTTCTAAGCAGCTTTTAGTAGCTGGTGTTACTATGTGTTACTAAATCTCTTGGTAAGGGAATTTCCAGGCTTTGTGGGAAAACAGGCTGCCCAGGTCTCCTCTGACCAGGAATCTGGAAATGGTGGTATCATTCTTGTCTTACTATCAATCTTTATTTGTCAGCAGGGTAGGAGGGCATCAAACTTTACTTGTTTTCAGATATGCAGAGTACAAGGTCACTGTTACCTGCTGAACTTACCTCTTGTGCACTGGACATGCAATAGGGAGTTCCTAACCTTCCCATTTTGTAAAAAAACCAAACAGGGCCCAGAGTCCCTTGTCCTGCCCTGGATACCTTGGTAAGATCTTTTAGACTTGTAGGGAGGTGCTTTGAAAGTCTCCAGACTGGAGTCTGATGCTGATGGGTATGCAAGGTGGGCTTTTGCAGGGTCTGGTAAGGGGGTTGAAAGCCTCCAAGCCATTAGTAGCTTCTGTGTGCAGTGAGAACAACTGCAAAGTGTGAGAGATGTTTGCTGGCCACCTCTGAAGCTGTTTCTGCTTGCTCAGATCTTCAGTCCCTCTGCTGCACTAAAGTAACTTTCACAGGCTGACAGGGCAGACCGGCAGGATCTCAGCTCTTGCTCCTTTCAGAGAATCCAGCTTTCATGAAACCCTGGTAGAAAGGCTTTGAAGGCTGCTGGCTTCTCTCGGAGGTGGACAGTGGAACATGCTTCCTGTACTGCAGGGGTGCTTGTAACTCCTGGGGAACTTCCCTCGTAAGGATTAGAGGGAACTGCACAGCATCTGTTTCACCTGTATTTTGTCATCAGTTAGTTGGATGAAGGCCCATGGGAAGGGAAGGAAAAGTCCCTATTTTAAATTAAAGCAGTTGATGAGCATCCCTATCAGAGAATAATCTGCACACGAAGCCATTACAGCAATTTTGCTTTACAAACAGGCATTACAAAAATCTCATGGCACTTTCCCAACATCTTTTCTGTAATATAAATGACATAAAGAGATTGAATAAGGAAATGGGATGATAGAGAAAACCTTCAAACATCTGCAGGTGAAGTACTGAAGTATTTTTTTATATAACTAAGCAGTTACCAGCAATTACTTCTGTCTCAGTTAATGATGGTTGTGGGAAGGAAAGCATATTACTTAGGCCTCAGATAAACTGAATGAGGTTGTTTGTGTCCAAAACCACTAACAATCATTCTGAATGGTTTGTTAGTATTTTTTTTAAGATGTGGGGTTTATTCTGTGAAACAGGTGTGAGTTGCAGCTGCATGTTTGTGGACTTTGGGGCTTTTTATGCCCTGTAGAATGCACATTTGTTATTAGTTGTCATCAGGCATTTTGTTCTTCCTGCTTTGTTGCTATAGGGTTTTCAGACCATGTCTCTCATTGCTAACCAGCAATCAAAAGGCTTGGCTTCAGAGTGAAAACTGGTTTGTATTGACAAAATACTGTTGCCATCTGACAGCTCTTGTTTGGTGCCAGGACAGTTTGTCTCACCTTGTGTGGGACTGTTTTTTCCCCAAGGGCTCCCAAGACTGCCTGGGTTTTCCTGTTCCTGTTGGTGAGACAGTTGCAGCAGCAAGGAGGATGGGGGAAATCCTGTTTTCCCTCTAATATAGTAGAAGTTGTAAAGTTAAATTGCTGTGGATTACTTCTACTTGATGTCAGCAGTCTGTCCTGTTTAGCAGGTTGGGACAATATTGTATAATTTTGGATTTTTAAAGCATCTGGAAAGGCCCGTGTGAAGAACAGAACTATTATTAAAGTAGCTTTCCCAGCCCCTGGATGTGGAGCTTCCATTGACAGCATGTCTGTTAATGTGTAGTTACTAACTGGTAGCTTGTATGATGATTAACTGTGGCCAGTGCACTGCACACATTGCAAAAGCGCTGTCTCCCAGGCTGTGCTGGGAGCACAGGGCAGGTGGAGGATGGTTGGCTAACACAGTCATTCACATTACAGCTTCCTGGGACAAAGGAACAGAATGTTCTGCAAAGGCTCCAACCTGTTCTGCTGTCCCACTGCAAGTTTCCTACATGTTTCTGTCCCTTTGTGCCATGGAGCCATGCATGAGGAGGGGGCGAGGGCAGCAGGACTTGTCCCACCAGCGCCTGCTAAGAGTGGGCAGCCCTGGAGAATGCTCACAATGCTGTATTTTGTTCAGCTGCTTCTGCAAAGCTGTCGTGGCATGCATCCAATTAATACTTGTACATCTTGAGATTTTGGTGGGTTTCATAGTTGGGTTTTTAGAGGTCATAGAAACTTTTTCCAGCATTTTCCTGTGTTTGTCCCTTGGCACTGTGTGTGAAGGTGAAACGTTTCTTCCCGCCCTTAGAACTGTTTTTCTAGTTTTTAGAGATAGCATTGCCTATTTTGAGCTTCATGAAAGAACTCTTTCAAAACTCTCCTATAAAGTCATTTCTTCTGCAGCAAGACTGACCTAAACGTACTGTAGTCTCGATAAAACAAGTTTGGTACCTCTGCAGAACATATGGTTTCCCATGCCTAGTACAAACTGGTATTCAGCCATGGGCCTCTCCAGAGCTTCTGCTGTAGGGCACAATTTAGCCTTAAAGGTATGGCAGCTGAATTGGTTGCCTGGGTGGCAACCTGTCAGCTGAAGCCTTTCTGAATACTGGCATCACTTTTGTCAGGTAGAAATTACTTTTGGAGTATAATCTCAGACACTGGAGATAAATCAATTAAAAACGAGTTTGGATACTGCAGTGGTGATTTATGCTAAAGTGACAACTGGCTTTGTTAATGGGTTTCTGTACATGCAGCAGATGGGTTTTGATTAACACCCGGGTGGTGCCGAGGTGTGTCACCTTCGCCTTTGAAGGAGGTGAGAGATGATATTAGCCAAGCTGATTGAGGAATTTTTCCCAAGAAAGCCAACACTCATTTTATGAAAGTGTGTTCCTTCCTGTTGCTCTGATTGTCTTTTTGTTGTGTTTTGGTTTCACAATGTGTTTGCAGAACAATAAGGTTGTGCGTGAAGGGGCAGATCTAGATCTCTTTTAGAGCAGAATTAGAGCCTGGTGTTGGTATGGGTCACAGGAGTTTTCCTGCAAAAGCAGTTCTGTGGGACAAAGTGTAGTAAAGAAGCTGCAGAGCATGGCTGTGTGGCTTTGCTCTGCTTCTGGCCAGTGCCAGGTCTGAGCTCCAAGTTTCAGATCCCATTGTTGTGGCAGGGACTCAGATGGGTTCTCCATGCCAGCCCTGACTGAGTGTGCAGGTGCTCTGTTAAAGGCTTAAATCTTGCAGTTCAAACCTGAAATGCTTTGCAGAGCTCTATGAGGATGCAGTCAGGGTGTTTTGAGGGGTGAGCTCCAGGCCTGAGATTCTGTGTCAGGGGACATCTGTGCCTTGGTTACAGCATGCTCCTTGGAGCTTATTCATTTTATTAACCAGCCCTGTTTGTTCTCAGGGTTTTAAAGGGCTGTATATGAAAATTCATTCTGTTCAAACAAACCTGATTTGCCAGACAATAAAGCTCAGGCTCTTATTTCACTGCTAGTCAGGTGTTTTGTCGCCTGAGGGTTTTTTTTAGTAATGACTTAATTTGCATTACTACTTTTCTTTGGTATCAAGAAAATCTAAGTTCAGTAGCTCACATAGATAGTGTTAGTGTGTCCTCATGCCTTCATGTAAAAACCAAATCCCAAGGTACGTCAAATCTGCTGAGAACTCACTATGGGAGGTATCACCCCATGCTCCAACTCTTCAAAAGCACAAGAAGCTCTTGAAACATTTGAGTATCTTTAGTCAAATAAGCTAAATATTTTATATAGAAAAGAAAACAGGGTATTTTTCAGTTGTCTGGGAAAGTCCTATTTCTTTTGCAATTGTATTTTTGTACTCTCTGGGATTCAAACTGAGAATGTAGCACAAAAAACATTAAATCAGCACTGAGTTATTTGTACGAAAGACAGGTTTTGGAAATGTTGAGCAGTAAATGGGCCTTGCTGTCTGCTGTGGCACTATTCATATGTATGTCACTATTCATATTAAAACATGTGCTTAAGTACTTTGTCAAGGTAGAGCCTAAATCTGAATTATTCTTTTGATAAACAGATGTGTCCTTCCAATTGGGATTCAAATGATCAAGGAACAAAAGATGTCTGAGGGCAATTCCCAGGTCATTTCCTGCAAAAGGCCACTGTATGCCCTTGTTTGCCATGCATTTTAGAAGAGGCAGAGTCCTCTGATCCTGATGCATGATCTTTTAGCCTTGAGACTAAAGCTGAGAAGGAATGTCTTGCTTGGCTGTATCCTGTGTATTAGGGAGCAGGAATATTTAGATAGACGATTGCTGAGCCCAGTAATTTTGATTTGTATCTTGAGTTTACTTTGTGGGTAACTCAAATATTTTTGTCTTCCAGGCAGTCTGCAGGCCACAAGGGCTTTGATGGTGGCTTCAATACTCCTAGGGCTCGTTGGAATATTTGTTGCTGTGACAGGCATGAAATGCATGAAGTGCATGGAAGATGACCAGGTGAAGAAGATGAGGATGGCTGTCTTCGGTGGGGTGATCTTCATCATTTCAGGTGGGTAACATACAGATGTGTTGAGTGTTAAATGTGCTGTTTCCTAGGTGGTGTATATCCTGTACAGGATGTGGGAGGGCTTGATCTGTTTCTCCAAGAGCATTTTGGTCTGGGAACTCCTTACCTGAGGCCCTTTGGCACTGGCATTACAGTATATGGACTTCATTCTTTCCATATCAGTTGGCAGAGCTGAGTTTGACCCTGCTTCAGTGAGAAAAGGCCGTCAGCAGAGCAGTCCTGCCTTTGCTGCAGTGCAAAGCCTCAACTCTGTTCTCAACTTCTCTTCCAACCAGCACTAAACAGAACTGCTCAGAACTTCCAGGGTAGCAGCAGCTCAGCTTTACTCCAGATGCTGATTTCTGCTGCATCCTTATTTTTGCAGTGATTATGCTGATTGTTTTTTCTTAAGCCATGACATTTTGTTCTCTTTGTGTGCAGGTCTGGCAGCGCTGGTGGCCACATCGTGGTATGGCAACAGAGTGGCTCGGGCTTTTTATGACCCTTTTACCCCTGTCAACACCAGGTACTGACTCATTTGGTATAACACACTATAGTTTAGCATGACAAATACTCACAGGGTTTAGGTTTGGGTAGCAGTCACTCAGAACAAAGGGAATTTTCTGAATTAGCTGGGTTGGCTTCAGCCTGTGCAGAAAGAGCTGGGACCAGATCTCATTATCCATGTGGCTCTTGGCTTTAAGGTAACATCACTGCCAGAGACATCGCTGGTGGGAGTTCTGTGATTTTTACCCCACTACATGCTAAAGGGCTGGTTTGCACAGAGCTTGCCCTGCAGCTGTTGGGGGTGACCCAAAATACTGGAGAAACTCAGCTCTGAGCTTTGAGGGTCAACAAAGCCTGACTGCTCCAAGCTGTTGCCTTGTAGGAAGCCACGTCCATCCCAGTTTCTGCTTCCTTCTGCTTTGTGTAAATGAATAACTACAAGTGATACCTCTGGATTACAGTGATTCCCACTTTTTCTCTTCTTTCTTCTCCAGATTTGAGTTTGGGTCAGCTCTCTTCATTGGCTGGGCAGCTTCATCTCTGGCCATACTGGGGGGATCCTTCCTCTGTTGCTCCTGTCCACGGAGAGAAACTTCGTATCCACCCACCAGAGGCTACCCAAAAAACGCCTCCTCCACAGGGAAGGATTATGTATAATGAAACAAAGCAGAGGAGCCACCAGCACTGGTAGTGAAAGCATTTTGGAGAGGACACTACAATGCCACTGTCCTGAGCAGAGTCCAGGCTCTAGGTTCTGCCTTCCTCTTCTCCCAAAAATGTGTATATTTTTGTAATCCTCTTTGCTACTGGACGCAACTTCTCCTTTCTCTCCCAGCCCATGGAGGAAGGCTAGCCTAGATTCATAGGTATTGCCACTGGAAAGATAAAACCTCCAAGCTTGGGTGAAATTTAGTATTTGGGAGTAAAAGGGAAAATGATACTGTTTTTATAGACGGATGTTGGTGCTTTTTTTAGTTGGTTGTTTTTATTTTTTTTAAATAGATGATAACAATTCAGTCCCATAAGTTAGAGCCCAGTGTGGTGTGTGTAGAAATTAAAGGAACATATATTATATACAGAATGATGAAACCAATAGCTTAAGGGGAAACATAATTCTGGGGAAAAGACTTTACATGTAAGAATGTTTGAAGAGATGTAAAATGCTCTTGTACTGTCTTATTGGCATCATCTTCAGCACCCTCCTTTCCATGCAGACAAAGGGTCAGAAAAAAATTGCTGTGGCTTAAGTGGAAATCCACTCTGTCTGTGCACATGCTGTTGGCTAATGGAAGATGCAGTGTAAGGTAGAGGCCACAGAAGTTACCAGACTCCAAAGCATCTGCAGGTTTCCCTGGTGCCAGGGAAGAGCTCAAGGAAAAAGGATTGCCTTCTGTTTTCACTGTGTGTCTCTGGTGAGGCTGTGGCTATTCCTTAGACACTGAGTGCTGCCAGTGATTGTTTCTCCATATTCCCCTCCTGGTGGCTAGGCTTGAAGCTTTATCCCTGTGTGTGTTACAGGTCACCTTTTACACTCTTTCCTCGAGGCTTTCTGGGCTTAGTTTCCCAATCTCTATTTGTCTAATGCAGCTAGCTGTGCTAAACCAAACTGAATGCACTGCCACTCCCTGATGTTTCCCCAAGGATACCTCACACACTGCCATTCCATCCTGTCTATTTCTTGTAAACACTTAACAGTGATGATACGAAGGCAAATTCCAAGAAAACTGACCCAAAGGTTATGGCATTTGCTTGTAATCCAAGCTCACCAAAGAGGAAGAAACAAACATTTTAAAGATATAGCCATCCTTACATATTGAATCATACCTAAAAAAATAATAATGCTGTTCATCAAAGGGTCCCACCCCTTCCCTGAAACACCCACTCAGTCAGTTGGTGTTGGCTGACACTGGGAGTTAAGTCTTGTGATTCCTAGAGGGATGGTGCCACTTCTCCAAAGCTTAGCCTTTTTGTATAGAAGGAAACTGGTACTTCTGACCAGGCTTTATAATTGTGTTTATGTTCAGAGGCATCAGATCTCTTGATTTCCTTCTGTAGACAGGGAGAGCCTCTGGCTGAGCTGCGTACCACATTGGTGGTCTGTACAAGCCTTGTACCTCTGTTGTACCTGACTCCTGCAGCATAAAGCTACTAAAAGAAACCAACCAGAGCATTTGCTTCAGGCTTGAGTTGATGTTGGCCTGTACTTGGAGCTGGGCCATGTGGCTTCCCCTTCTCCATGGGGAATTGCCTGCGCACAGCAGCTGCCTCAGGAGACCTCTTGTCTTGGGAGGTAGCAGCTCAGGTCACATTAAAGAGCTGCTGAAGTCTGTGCTTCTGTATTTGCATTAACCCTGAGCCAGGGAGCAGATGCTTGTACTGGGAACTTGTACAAAGTGTTTAAACAATTTCAATAAATGGACTTTTTTAAGGAAAATCAGACTATTACTTCATTTCTTGTTTTTGAGCAGAACTTGGAATAGTGCACATGGAAGTGAAGAGTGGGACTTGGGCTTTTGGGAGCCTCCCTGCCAGGATGGAGCTTGTTTAGCTGTGTATCTGCAGCAGACATAGGTGGGGACAGATCTTCTGCAGTGAGTCAGGCAGTTGTGGCCTCTGGCAGAAACTCACCCAGTAATTGCTCTGATTGCAGCCCAGGAACCAGAAGGTCTGCTCTGCTCCACGGCAAGGCAGGCTGCACCCTGGGTGGAGCAGGAAGGGGCAGGGGCAAGGCAGACTGTCCCTGGCAGGGGAGTGGGAGCTGCAGGAATGGGGAAGGGATGGGGCACAGAGCCAAGGTGTAGGAGAGGTGCTCTGCCTTCAGAGCAGGGAGAGTCCTGCTGATCCATGTGTGACTTCTTCATCTCACTCTAAGGCCCTTCAGAGAGCGCACTGTGCTTCTATTGTGACAGCACAGCCTTTTTCGCAGGCCAGGTAGAGAATGGTTCCTGTTGGGCATGGGGTCTTAAAACCTGCAGTGATACCTGGCCAGGACAGCAAGGCTCTATCCCCCTGCTTCTCCCTGCCCTGGTAAACCTTTTTCTGTTCGCTGGGGTTTTGAGTTCATCCCTTTCATATTTTTAAGTACTTGTGATGAGAGGCAAACTATTTAAAACATCTTCTTAAGCTCAGTCAAGGAGCTGCCTCCTCTAGTCCCTCACTCTCCAACGGCTGTTTGCTTTTGTAATTACAAACAATAGGAGCAAAGCTAATTAGGCCTTGTAAAGCTGGCAGAGCAAAACAGCCAGGCATGTGGCTGGCTGAGTGAGCTTGCAGTGCCAGGAGCAGGCTGGTTGCCTGGCATAGTTTGGGGGTCTATGGTCATTCTTATTCCAACCTGTCAATTAGTCAAGGATTTCCATTGAGATTAATTTTTTCCCATGTTTTCATGCTTTCTCCCTCTCCAAGGACTCTTCCAACTTCTACTCTGAGGTTTCCTGGGCAGAAGGAAAGAGGAAAGCAAACCCACCTACAAAATGGCCAGTAAGACTTCTCAGCAGCTGGCAAAAATAGACCACTGCAGGAGATGCAGATCTGTGTGTGAGGCTGGCACAGAGGCAGGAGCCAGAGGCTACCTTGTTTGCTTGCTATATATTAACTTGGCTTTAAAATTCAAAGCCAAACTTTCATTTCCTCTCCCTTTCTGCCATGATCATGCAATTGTACTTGGCCATGTTTCCTACAACCCTTTGGCCATCTGCTGTAGTTTACGTAGAAAAGGAGTGGGAAATGGCATGGGTTGAAAGTTGGGGGAGTTTCTCACTGGATTTCAGTCTTTGCACGTGACTGACATTCCTGCTGCTAAAGCCATCTTGCAATGAAATGATGGCATTTGTCTCTGCAGACAATGGGAACTTTGACTGCTTTTTGGCACCTTCTTCCTTATTATATTTATTATTCACATGGTGCCAGAGCTCTGCATACTATGCAGGGAACTTCACTGTCAGTGGGAATTACATACTCATTTATATTGCTTAGATATTTTGAAGGAGTAAGAGACCTCAAGATGTTTTTGGAATAGCATCAGCCTGTTGGATTACTTCGCTTCTCCAACTCAATAATTTTAAGAAATCATCCATGCCCAATGCCTTTTTCAGATTCAGTTTCTGATTTGCACAGGAGCTTCTTGTAATAAATCTGCCTTTATTTTCTGTATTGCTCTGAACATATAGCTAAATAGTATTAAAGCATGAAAACTGACATTTAAGATCACAGAAGCAGCTAAAAGACCTAGTGACAGCTGTTGACAGCTGTTTGTGAAACACTTATACAAGCTCAGAATCTTTTTAATATAAGGCAGAAGAAGAAATAATGGCATTACTGAGGGAATGAAGTTAATTAAAGACTTCTTATTAAGAGAAAACCCCAGAAATGTCAGTAACCTGAGGCTGCTCAAAAGCAGCAGATTTACAAATCTAGATGAGTAACCAGACAGACAGAGCTTGAGCCTTTGTCCCTGAGCATGGAGACATTTGGAGTAACTTCGGGGCAGGCAGTGAAGTGACAGTGATGTGAAATTGTCTCAGTCCTTTCACAAAGGACAGCTAAGAGCTGCTAATGGTAGCAGCATCTTCCAGGGTCTTACACCTAACTCTACCTGAAAAGTTATTTTGTGGTCAGCTCTTTGCACAGTGTCAGTGCTGCAGTCAAATCACGGAGAAGCCTGGTTGGAGGGGACCTTTACTTGTCACTTTGTCCATGCCCCTTGCAGTGGTGGGGACACCTTCAATAAATCCTGCAGTCAGACCTCACAAGTGGCCAAAGCCCTGGCAGCTAGCCCATCAGGATTACTTGCCCACAGTGCTGTTTGCCCACCACCTTAGCACCTATCAGCTGGCAGAGGAGCCACAGGCTCACAGTAACCATGTGTCTCAGCCAGGGCTTTGCATCCAACTGAACTGAGCTTTCTGAACTGGCCTTTGGATTGCAGCACAAACAGTATTGCAAGGGTGTCCCCGCCATCCCCCTTCATTAGACTCTTCATTCCTCCACTCCCACTGCTTCTTCAATTTGCCTTGTAGCTGTTTCCCTACTTCTAGAAGTCCAGCCTGTGACAAGGAGCTTGTTCTTCTATAGCATATTGGTCTTGACCCTTTCTGCAGCTCCTGAAGTCCTGTGCTCGGGTATCTGCATCACTGAGCAGAAAGGGAAAATCACTCCTTTGTTGAGCCTCATGTGCTTGATTGGAAAACATCCCAACTCCTACAGCTTTTCCAGAAAAGCCCTGCCTGGATTCCTAGCATACTGCATCAGGGACTTTGTGTTCGTAGGGGTCTACATTTTCTGCAGGGACCTGCTGTGGATACCAGGAGCCCATTGAGCTATGGAGACTGTGGGTGCTCCTGCTTTGCTGCCACAGGGGCCACAGGGAGCCTTCAGCTGGTGGGTCCTGCCTGGGCTGGAGGCCAAGCCCTGGGCAACCCACCTGGGTAACACATCTGCTGGGTTTGCCTTGAGGCACAGATGCCGCCCTCCACTCCCATCTGGTTCATCAGCCAGGCCCAGGAGTGGGTTTCATGTCAGAAACATGAATTTTGATGTTGTTTCCCCATACTTTTGCCTTGCTCTAGAATGGCTCTGCTTCCATTGTGTCCTGATTCACTGTAGTTGTACAGGTCCTCCCTCTGTTAGAAGAAGGACTGTTTGGAAAAGTGTTTGCATCACCAGGCAGGTCCATCTGACCATTTCCGGCTGTTGCTGGCTGGTACAGCCAGGCTGGGTGGCACATTCTGGGACATTGCACAAGTCTGATTCTTACCATGATGTTTTTGTACTTCACCTACCACATCATAAAATTCCACACTTGCCTCTTGTCCAGGAAGGTGAAGGATGTGACTGACATAAAAAACTGCATTTTCACATCAGGGCAGAGGATCCCCAGGACTGAGGGGTACAAAGACAGTGTTTGCCAATGTCATAGCTTGCAGGTGGATTTTAATGGAAAAAAAAAAGAGAAAGTGAGGGAAGAACAACATGAACTAGCTAGTGCCAAGTTTTCTTACTTCCTAAGCTCCTGGAAAAGTCCCAGCTATGTGAAAGCTAATCAGTGCTAGTACCAGTGTTCTCTCCTGCCATGGATTCACCTCCCACTGCAGCCAAGGGCTTTGACTTTTATTTGCAAACCACACAGCAAGGTTCAGCAGGTGGGAGGCATGGGATGCTGCTGCTCCCAGCCCAGCACTCCTGGCTGCCCTTGGAGCCAGCTGCCCCAGCAGGACAGCAGCCGAGGAGCCTGAAAACAAGCCCAGCCAAGGGAAAAAAAGCAAGAAATAGCATTCTCATTACAAGGTAAACAGTATTAACTCCATCTTGGGGGAGTAGAAGCCTCACGGTGGTGATCGGCTTTTCTGCCCACAAGCCGTGGAAGGGCGGTGGAACGCGCTCCACCCTCCCCTTGTGCAACACTCCCCACGCAGCAGCTGTAAATAATCATTTACCTGTGTCTGCTCCGCTTTTCTCCTTCAGTGCAGCTCCCGGAGGGGTGGCTGCTCTGAGGTGTGCATGGCACAGCCCCAGTCCCGGGGCTGGCAGAGCTGTGTCCCACCAGCCACAGCTGGGAGCCCCGGGCTACTCCTGCGAGCAAAGCTGGCAGCTGCGCTAAGGGGGATGGGAGAGTGTGGGCTGCATTTGTTGTTTTTTCAGAGAAAAGAGCTCAACGGTTCTTTTTAATTATTGTTTTCCCAGACCCACAATAACATTTCTCCACACTGCATTTTCTAGAAAAGGTCTGGTAAAAACACACTGGCCAAAACACGTGTTAGAGAGCCAGGTTGGTTGTTTATCTGACTCCAGGATTTCAACACAGGTGCTCTGAAGTTTTTTCTGAACCTTCCCTGACTTCAGGTCCTCAGAAACTCAGGACAGAAAGGGGAAGCTAGTCCCTTCCTATGTGCTTTTTTCCCCCCTAATGAGTAAAAATGCCTCAGAACTGACCCAGACCTACGGGTAGTTGCTTTTGTTGATATTTATTGGTCACTGTCATATTGTAACATGACAAAAGCATCGTTTGGGAAGTATGCGTGGGATGGATGCTCTGGGAGCATGAGCAGAAATGTGGCCATGCCCAAGCAGCCCTGTGCACAGAGCAGGGGAGATGAGGAGGAATGAAACCCTCAGCCACTGCCTTCTTTCAGGGAGGGATGTGGCCTTGGCCCAGCAAGCAGAGTCTGCACAACAGGGAGTCTAATTTACAGTGCCCTGTAATTTGCTGATGCTGTAATATGTTTAGCTTGGGGAGAAGGCTGTGTTGATGTTAACGTGTTCACTCACACTGGAGCTGTGGTGTGTTCCATCTACATGGAAAACAGCTCCACACAGGGCTGGGGCTGGGCCATCCCTGTGAAAATAACGGGCAGTAGTTCAGCTGGGGCTGAGCTTTGGGGCTTTCATGGGTGGAGCAGCCCCCTGAACCCTCCAGACCCTGGTAGGATGTGACAGCCCAGCACCTGCTGCAGTGACACTCACTCTTCATTAAGAACTACTGCCAAGGTTAATTAGACTTCAAGTGTCAGCACAGGACCAAGCAGGATTTCCTTAATGCTTTTGAGCTGACCCCAAAATCACTGATTGCAGTGTCAGAAAACATACCTCCGTCCCCCATCTATGACTTTCCCTCTAGCTGGTGCTGGTTTTGAGTCCAGGCAATGAAGGTGAGAGTATTGTTGTCAGTACCAACAGTTATAGCAGAAACACTACACATGATCTCAACACACAGACTGAGGTGCCAGGGTGATACTAGACAGACAGACAGCAAATAATTACTGCCCTGTGATCAGGTCCTGCTTTGGGATACAATATTGTCCTGGCTCAAACACACCTCTCTGTTGCCTGGTAGAGTTGTTAGCAGTAATTGCTTACACCTGTGCAGCCTTGAGCTCCTGGGACTGCTCCAGGCTGTCTGCTGCATCTTTCAGGGTAAGACTGCAGGACTGAGCCCTGCAGATACAGAAAACACTTGTTTGAAATTCAAGCTAACTCCATAGCAAGCACTTCTCTCCACAAGACTTACGTGGCTCTTTACACCTAAATTCTTCATCATCTTCAGAGCAGCCAAGTGAGTAAGGACAGTGTCTTCACTCTACTTATAGATGGGCAGCAGGCAAACCATAGCCCTGAACCCTAAATGTCTGAAACCAAGCGAAGTGCCTACAGATCCAGAAGGCTTTGGACTTGTGTCTTCTGTCATCTGTGCTGGTGCTTCTCCTCCTCTACAAATCCACCACACACTCAGGAAGCTCTGTGTGTGTTGGTGTGGGGCTACCCAGAAGTGAGGGATTATTAACTGCCTGCAGGCATGGATACAGATGGACCACTCAGTCCTCAAGCTGTCCTGGAAAAGGAGAAGTCTCCCTTGCTCCATGCTTGCCAGCCATATGTTCTTGAGTCCTTCTTTTTGCCATCTCTGGACTCTCTTCGCTCACACTGAGCTGAGTGAAGAGTTCTCTGCTGGGTTTGCCAGTCCGTGGTCAGGCCAGCAGAAGGCAGGGAGCTGGGCTGAGACCCTGCAGCTCAGAGGCAAGGGAGAAAAGCAGAGTGGTGGGGTACTTCTGGCACCAATGACTCCCTATGCAAGGCAGGTCAGCAAAGCTCCCAGGATTTCCACAGAATTCGTCAGAAATTGGAACATTAAGTAAGAGACTGCCTGGAGTCCAATGTTTCAGAGGAATGATGAAATTTTCCTTGCACACACCTATTTCTACTGAAGGCAAGAGTTAGTCCTGATTCAGAGCAGCTCTTATCACTACAAGACAATGTTTTAATAGGAATTTCCTTACCATTTGTTCCCAGAACCAGGCTCAGGCCAGCTTTGAAAGATGATGATCAAAGTTCAGAGCAGATGAAAATTGCTCTTGCAGAATTGCACTCAGCATGAACCTTTGTCCAAAGAAGACATATCAGGTGTTTTGAAAGAAGTTAAAAACATTAATTACAGCCGTAGCAGTAGTTCAAAATGTGACAGGCCTTTTAGAACTTGTTGCCATAGATCACAATGTCAATATTGCAAAAGAGTAGTTTGTTTCTATCATAATCAAGTTGTCTGGCACTGAATAATGGACTACTGGAGGCTGCCTCTTTATCTTGGCATACACAGAGCTAAGCAGTGTGTGTCAACACCAAGAACACTTGAAGGACTGCATTGCTTTATCTGCTTGGACCCAAAAATACAAGGGCTTTGGAGAGGATTCAAACTGTTTTGTAAAGTATCTACTGTAAGCCAGCTTACCCCCTTCTAATATGGACAAACTTGCTTATCTGTGTCCTGGTGTTCAGAACTTAGCCCTCCCTTTCCTCCTATTATTCACCTGGGTAATGAAATCTGCTGTGCAAAAGGGGCAGTGACACACAGTGCACACGAACTTGCAGAGTTTTCTGTTGGTGCACTTCTACCCAAATTATTTTAGTGTTACAAAAATGGTGTCAGCCCTCAGCCCCTCTGAGCAGTGGCTTCGGCTAAGCTGTGCCAGGTACCATACAAACAGATCAGAGCTTGGAAAAATACATAATATATTAAGGGTGGAACAGAACACAATATATACACCTAAATCAACTTGTTCATGTATGACTGGAGTGCAGTAACAGCTCCAGTGAAGCAGCCAGTGTTGAGCTCAGTGTCCCTCAGCCTGCAGTGCCTGGACTCCCTTCTGGGGCATAACTTGGCTGTTCTACTAATTTTAAAGAAGGCATACCTATGGAAATGATAGGACAAATACAACACAGAGGGTCTTGGAACTGACCATAGTCTTGTCCCTATTGAGTTCACTTAAGCATTTCTTACAGAATGGCTGCAGATGGCACATTAAGTGCAGGGCAAGCTCTGCTCCCTTCCTGCTACAGCACAGATGTGCAAGTAAAGCAGTGGATCTGCTAATCTCTTCCATGATGAGATTTAGATAAAGGCTTGTCTGAGACTCCCCTGTGACATGGGTAATTTTGATTCACATCTCTTGGACAAATGGGAGCTAAAAGCAGTGATTACAACATCCATGACTTCCCACAGGAAATTCTTTCAGGACATTTGCGGTTTTATCTTTTTGCAGAATTAATAGAAGTTTAGGGAAAAAAAATGCTGATAAAACGTAAACACACACTCTTCCTTCTTTCCCTGGAATTCAACCGCAAAACAACTTACAATGTATCTAATAAAAAATGGAAAGTTTCCTCTCAGAGTCATAGCTTTTCCTCTCAAGAGCAATTGAGGCGATTTCCTATGAAAGCCTGTTTCTGCCCAGTGCCAGTAGCAGTGTTTTCCTTCCCAGGATAGGTGGCTGCACATATTTGTGGAGACCACCTGTGCACTTGCTGCTGGATGTGCCATAACACCCAGCCTAGGATGGCAGAAGATGTCCCTCCCCACAAGCATGGGTCTGCTCCTAACACCAGTAACTCTTTATCCTCATGATCCTTGGGGCTTCTGTTGGCAGTGAAATCTCTTCCATGTCAGAGATTTATTTTTTCCTGCTGGATGTTTCTCATGTGGCTTTAATTCTGTTTGTGGAGGCAGCTGCATGCACAGATCAGAGGAACGGGCTGGGCGCAGAGTCAGCTTCCCACAGCTTATCTCTGGCTGTCTAGGGCAGGTGGGGAAGGGAGGATGTGGGCTCCATCCGTCCCAAAACCTGTGGGATGGCTCAGGATTGTTACTGTAGTGATGATATCTTCTTGCAGAGAAGACCAGAAGAATGTGGTGGGTGCAACCTGGGACACATTCCCACACCCGCCTCTGTATATTTACACTCATTCAGCTCCAACATCCCATTAAGCTTGATGGATACAATTTTAAAAAGCAGCAGTAGCTGTTCTTGCTCATTTGTGAAAGCCAACTAGTGAGATTCTGTTACAGATGAGCAGTCAAATTTTAAGTGGACTGGTGGAGTCAGGCTCTCAGGGTAATTCTGTCTTTTGCAAAAGTTGTGTGTGTGTATGTCAGTGTAACATAACCCAGCCCAGCACAGGGAGCCTTCCAGCAGGGCGAAGTTTAACTGCTCAGTAGAGAGAAGAATGGGGATCTGTTCTGACTAAGACCAACAGGAGAAAAAGTGTGTTTATGCAAGCATGCACATCTGTAGGTGGCACACACACACACACACACTGGACTGTTTGCAAAGGCCAGTACCAGAGCCTTAGACGTGATTCCATCATCTGCTTGAAAAAGACTTCTAGCAGTATCATAAGGGTAATGAAAGCTTGGAACTGCTGCCATTTGTGGAGCAGTTTCTGTTATTTTTGTGTGGCGATCCCACTGGGAAAAAGGTTAAGTCCATTTGTTTGTTATAACAACACAGGAAGGGAAGAGGTTTTCCTTTTATCCTGCTAGAACAGCTACCTTTGGCATCATATCCCTTTTCTCATCTGGTTGAGATCCATATTCAAACCAACAGAGCTTGTCCATAGCTACCATTCATTAAACAGTAACGAGCTACAGCTAGCTTTTTTCTAGATTGAATTAGGCAGGCAGCAGATGGAAGATGTAACAGGTTCACCTTTCCTTTTGCTGGAGCAGTTAGGGATGGCTTGGACTCCACTAGGAAAAGGCCTCCTTTGATTCTGATCACAGAAGATTGTGACTGCAGCTGATTGAATAGGAAGCCCTTGAGTTACAAATAAAACATAAATATGGTTGACAAGCCTCTGACAAAACCAGTGGTGAACTCCTGCTTCAACTGGGTGCTCACATTAGTTCTAATCCAGAAATGATCACAATCTCTGCAGACTTGTACTATTTGAAAATGCCATCAGATTTTTCTGACCTGGAAGTGCCCTGAGGCAATCCTCAGCTATTGACTCTGGACTTTCAACAGCCACCGAAACTTAAACTGGGTCCTTTCTCGTTTTGGATAAACAAACCACCCTTTGCCTCCCTGTTCCCCATCCAACAGAACACTCACTCTTGTAAATGAAAGCAAGCTAATTTACTGATCTCAACTGCTCTTTTCCCAACGTGATACTCAATGCTGTGAGTCACCATGAAAGGCTCTCCCCTTTTCCATTAAGGTCAGCAGAAGCTTTAGCAGGGAGTAGGTGCCTGGTCATAGCTCCAGGCTGAGCTGGCAGCACCAGGAGCAGTGTCCAGGTGGAGGACGATTTTCTGCATCTACCTCTGCCACAGATAAAACACCTTAACGTCAGAGGAGGTCAGATAAGCAAGATAAGTTGCATTGCCTGAACCTTCTTTTTTAACAGCTCTTTTCGGATGCAAATAATTCAGTTTAATACAGGTAGGTGCTGCCCCAGGTCTAAACACAATTTGAGTGACAAATGAGGAATGGCTTAGGGGCAGGGAGCAGTCACCTAACTTTAGAAACAGTTTAATCTCTCTCTTAGAGCTGCAACAATGAGGACTTTTCTTTGTGTTTCTGTCCCCAAACAAACTTCCTTTGTTCTGGTGCAGTTTCTCCTCCCTTGGAATTTGCTGTCCCAACTGCCTCACTCCAGTCATGCTCAGGCTTGCTCCAATGCCAGCAGTGTCTCAGAAGCCTGATGAAACCTGAATGATCCCTTCTCCCCCTCAGTGCCTGTGTCCAACCATCCAAATAGAAGCCAGGAAGGCATTTCCTGTAACAGTGTTGGCCCAACAGCAGTGCATGAAGAGCAGGAATGGAGGGATGGCACCTGCTGGAGCCCAGCCTTTGGGTACAGATACAGCCTTTGAGTCACTCAGATGTCCAGAGTGGTGCTTGACTCACCAGGAGCATGTGAGGCTTGTCCTGGGTCCCTGATGAGTGTTTTCACACCCAGACACACCTCAGCTGGAGTGGAGGTCAGGAAGCCACCAGCTCAAGGTTAGGGCACTGCCTTGGGGGAACAGTTGCAGCCTCCAAACTGACCAGAGCAGGAACATGAATTAAATCTTCCCTCTTTCACATGGATATGCCAAAGGTCAGCACCAGCACAGGCTGCCTTTGTTCAAGGTGGCCCTGGCTTTGGCTTTGAGCCTGTCTAGGGCAGAGGATGGGGAAGTGCACATCATCTCTTCAGGGAGTCCAACTTGAGCTGCTCCCTTTAAGGAACCCAGCTCTTGAACACCTTGGCACAGCTTGGTGAAAGCCTGGGGTCCTGATGGGTACAAGGACACTCTTGAGTGAGGAACTACAGGCTAGGAGCCCATCCCATTCCCAGCTGAGACCAGTGGCTCAGTCTTGGTGGCTGACTCAGCCCATCTCTCCCCTTCGACCTTCTGAGGAGCAGCTTCTAAATCATGGTGTGACTTCAGAGTCAGGCGAATAAGACACTTGATCAAGAATCGCTCTAAGATTTATGGATTTGAGTGCAAGCTTAACTGTGGCCAAATGTTGAGGTCTTTGTCTAAAGGGCAATGTCGTAGTACAGTATCACCAGCTGGGTAATAATTAATATTGACTGTGATTCCAGAAGGCTGATCAATCACTTTATTATACTGTACTTATTAAGAAACCCATCACCCTTATAGTCAGTCTGATACAGTTTTACTTAATTGGTCCTTCAATCCAAACACCATCACCACTGGCTAATTAAGAAATCACCCTTTGGTAAACAAATCTCCATAACACATTCCACATGTCCACAACAACAGGTGCAGCAAGTGAAGATAAGAATTGTTTCTCATTCTTTTCTCTGATCTTGTCACAGCCTTCTCGAGGACAATGCCTGGGAAAGTTGTGTGCCAGTCTCTGCAGCCAGAGCGCTGCAGCCACAGGGCAATGCCAAAATGCAAAGTCAGTGAGATGCCTGCTGCAAGAACCCCCTTCCATTTCATTGCTGCTGATGGAGCTGTGCAGACATTTCTTCACGCAGAATCAGAGAAGTCTGAAATCTCCTGTGTCATCCTTAGCCCTTATGTTCCTCTACACATAATTGCAACAGGTAGGATCAAGCCTAGAGTGAAAAAGCAGCCCCATGTTCAGTGAGGGATTCTCACTGGTAGTGTCCAAGCCATGTTGCTCAAAGGCCCAATGTGAATTTGGGATCTGGAATCATCAGAGACAGCAAAGTTTTACCTGGAGAGGCTGTTTCCATCAGCACTTCATGCATCTGCCTGTGTGATACCACTCTGAAACTGTAAATGGGCAAGCAGACTTAATCAAGTCTGTATTTACACCCTCACCTTAGCTTCTTGCTATATCCTGGTTTGCGCTTTGTCCTGCGCCTTGTGAGAGCAAAACTCAGGTTTCAGGAAGCGTCTCATTAAATTTTCCGTATTTTGAAATGGAGTGACTCACTCTCACCAAACCAGCCACTGTTTTGTCCTTGCTTTGTGCACTGAGACAAGCACGGGACTCACCCCTGCCCCATGACTGGCCCCAGAATTCTGGGGAGTCGGGGGTCCAGGCAGCAGCAAACACTCATCACCTTCCCCCTCAAAAAATGTCCCTCTGTGGCTTTTAGACACAAACATGAATGCACATGAAAGGACAGCGGGTGGGGGCTCGTGCTGAATAATAAGCAGCAGCCAAACAAGTCGAACAGGTCTGTGGAAGCAATCCAGGCAAGCCAAAAAGATCGGTAAGGTGAGATGTAATTATAATCCCTCTGAGCTGGGGCACTGGGAGGAGCCGAAGGACCCAGGACACAAACAGCAGCCATGTGGCCCTGCTACACCAGGGAGGGCTGGGCCTGACTAACAACTTGTTTACAGCTCCATATTCGTCCTGGCTCAGCCAGCCCCACAAAGTGTAACTCTGAGCACCTTATACCTTGGCTAGGCCAAATTTTTTTGGGGTGTAAAAGGAGATAGGCAAGAGGCACACAGATACATAGGTCAAATTTTCTTTTTTTCCTTTCACGTGTCCATTTCTAGATATATTTAACTGTATTAAATATAGAACAATTTATTCAGGATTTTTCCCGTTTTCTATTGTGTGTCATGTGTTTCGCTGGTGTGTCAGCAATGGAGGAACTGCAGAGCAATAGCTCACATCCAACAACAGTAAAACGAAAGTTCAGAGCCCAAGCAAATGGTCTCCAAAACTCTATTACCCTGTTAGATAATAAAGAAGCCAAAAGGTACCTTGGTTATCACCAGAAAATAGCCTGTGGGAAAATCCTGCTCATTCAGCTATCCCTAACTGGTTTTCTTTCTTTAGCTGTATGAGGTTTCCAGTCTCAGTTGTCCAATCGCACAACATGAAAGGGTGAAAGGGTGGCCCTTGGGAGCCAAGTGCCCAACCAGAAGCTGAACGAAACCAGTTATAGCCAAAGACAAAACTTAACCTAATGAGCATCATCAACAGAGAAAAATATGAAAGCAGGAGAGTTTCAAATTGTCCTGTCACTTCAGATAAGATCTGACTTTCTACACGTAAAAATGGAAGTAAAATTAAAAGGAGTGGGGGCGAGAAAGAAGCTGGGGAAGTGCTGAAAGCTTTCAGGCTTTGTTCTTTCATCACAAAAAAAAGAAAAAGGGAAAGAAAAGCACGTTTTCCCCTTTGTAAGTTGTATTTAAGAGCTAGACCCTTCTTCATTTCGAGCCAAGGGAATTTTTGCTTTTGAGTTTGAAAGAGCAGAATCAGGGTCATGATTTTTAAAAAGCTTAAATCCCAGGCGTGTTTTAGAAACAGATTCAAAAGCACATGCTCACTGCAATTATCTACGCCTGCGGTGTTTTCAGACATGTGGACTTCAGGAAAACAATAGCCAGCCCTGTTATCAGCACAAAGGAGGATCAGTTTGGAATTACCATACCTGTAACGTAGGCAGCCCTCAGCTCTGAGGGCTTCTAGCCCCACCGTTGTTCAGCTGTGAATTTACTTACAACATTCCTGGAAAAAAAAATTACAAAAAAAAGGAAAAAAAAGGGAAGAAAGAAAGAAGGGGCATTCCTGACTGAAGTGTGGAGCAATTGAGAGCTGGCGCCCTCTAAGCAATAACTCTCAGCACAGGTCTTGCCTAAAATCAGGGGGATATTCTGCTACTGGAAACTGATGGTTTTTAAAGCAGGGAAAAAAAATCAGAGATGTCCGGACACAGGGATGCTCAGGCACGGCACAAGGGTAAAGAAGTGAAGGATGTGTCCCTGGTTGGAATACTCCCCTGTACAGGAGCCAGGACTCCTTCCATCCATTTAAAACAAAGGACCATGAGGAACCATTGCACCTCCAGAAAATGGTTTAATAGAAAGGTTTGGTGCTGCTGGCAAATACCCAGATGCTACCCGGTGTGATCACTCAGAGGCACACACACCTTGGGTAGCTGGGCTGGGCTGCTGAAAGGCTGTCTCTTGGAAACCCTAAGCTTGTTATTTAGGTTAACTGCATGTGAATTTTTTATGTATTTAAAACTCCCAGAGATAATATTGTTGAATCTCAGAAAGCTCGGTAGCAATCAGGCATGGGCAGGCAAGCCTTAAGGGCTTGAGCTGGGGGGAAAAAAAAAAAAAGTGATGGTGAGTTTTAGCAGGTCCTGGCTCCCCTGAGCAGCTCCAGAGGAGGTGGTCCCTGTGTGGTGTTTTGCATTGCAAACTATGCTGAGCAGGCAGTGACGTTGCCTAACCAAAGTACCAGAAACATCTTAAAAACATCTTAGAAATCCTGAGTCTCTGTGTCAGGGGCTACAAACCCTCAGTGGCCTGGGTCCTGGATCTGTGTGCAGCCGGGGGACAGGACCCACACCCCGCTATCTGTAGCAGCCATCTCGGCTCCTCCCGCAAGCGATGGGGAGAAGCCGGAGGAAGGCGTGATCCATCGCTCCTGCCTGCCCCCCGCACCCCCGCTGGCCCCGGGCACACCGCTGCCATCTCCCTGCCGGCAGCTTGTCTGAGAGCCGCGATGGCAGCGGCACCCCCAAAGCAGCACCCTGCCTCCCGCTCGGGTCTCCCCTTGCTGGCACTTGGCAACGGGAGCAAGTCTGTGTCGCCCTTATCTGCGTGATCTCAGCTGTGCATTTCATTTCTGCGTGTGCCACAGCAGGAACTGAAACCTGCACCGGGTGTGATTCATGTGCCATTACCATGGGTAAGCCCCGTGGTGGCGATTAGCAATCCCTTATATAAACCGGGTTTCCAGGGTACTGAGCACCTGCGAACTATGTGACACCGTAGGCAGAGCGCTCGGGAAGCTTCTGGACCTTTCTGGTCTTTGGCAGGGGCGCCCATGGGCTCCCCCCTGCTCCAGGCTAGCCAAAATTGTGATGCTGCGTGGCAGGGAGCCAAGGCAGCAGCTTTGCCAGAAGGCTTTCCCGGCCTGGGGAGCAGATACCCAAACCTCCCTGGCAGGCTTACACGGAGGGAGAAAAAGCCGGCAAGAGAGAGGCTGGGGTGGGGAGGAGGTAGTTGGGGTGATCCTGGAAAGGAGGGTTGGTTTGGAGAGGGGGAAGTGCTTGGAGGCTTGGCTGGGGAGGACAGCCTGGTGGAGGTGTAGGGTGAGAAGGTGACAGTGGAATGTGGGGACTCTGAGAGCAGCCTTGTGATGGGATGGAGCTGGGAGAAAACCAGTGGAGGAAGGGCAATGAGGCAGATTGTTCTCCAGCTTTCTGTTGCAAATGGACAGAGGTGGGAGAGGCTCTGGGGATAGATAGGGAGATTCAGCTAATCTCTATCAAATTAACCATTCTTTAAAGACTTGCTAAGCAGGCAGTGCATACCTGGGGGATACCGGTGCCACTCCCGATCCTTATCCTCCTGTGCCGGTGGAAATGCTCACCACTAACACAGTACCCGCCGAGTCTGAGTGGTCCCGGCTGGGCGCTGAGGGTGCCCCGTGCCACCCTCACACCCCCGGGTCTCGGGCAGGGCCACACCGAGCCTTTGGTGAAGCTGGATAAAGGATCTGGGAGAACTGGTCCTGCAGGGAGCCCGGCAAAGCCCGCCTGACACCTTGTGCCCAACTCTGCTATGCACTGGTTAAAGTCAGCTCCATCCTCAGCCAGAAAAGCCCTCTGATAAGCAGTAAGGCAGGCAGCTGCATATTTACCTTGCAAGGCTGGCCAGCACTGACATGCTTTGCAGAGCCAGGCCCGGCTCCAGTGAGAGGGGGAGTGCCCGGAATGCTGCGGCGGGGATGTGGGAGGATTTATGGCTGTTTGCGATGGGGGTCGGTGGGTCACCTGAGCCGAGGGGGCCTCCCGGGTCCTTCTCCCTTGCCAAGAAAGACTTTCCTTGCTCGGCCTCCCAGATAGTTGGATGGAGCAGCCCCTTCCCAGGGAGCGGGGTCACTTCGGAGCAGCTGAGCCTGGGAAATGATGCGCTGGGTAGGGCTCCCATCCCGCCGGGAGATGGGCTCAGAGGGCTGTAGGGAGCTCGGCAGAGAAATTAACTGGGCTGCCGACATTGTTCCGTATTGCTGAGGGTTTTTTTGGTTTTGTTTTGTTTTTTTTTTTTTCTCTTTTGCCGCTGACCATTTCTTTGTACACCCCCACCCTTCCGGACTGCCCTCACAGCAATTAACAGCAAGAAATAGATATTTTTCCGGGTAAATTGGGGTCACTGCCTGACCCAGGAGGGGTGCATAGGGATGGACTTTGCTTTCAAAGTGCAATGGCTTAGAGAGACTGCTTTACCAGCCAGCAGAGCGTTCCACAGGGGCTGTAGCACCCCAATGTTCCCCCCAGCATGGACTGACACAAATGTAGCTACAGCTGAACTCCCCCAGCTCTGCTCACTTGCTGGGTTGTTGGGGTTTTTTTCACCTTTTACCAAGAATGCAGGAACCTGCTGCTTCTGGATGGCTCCGAGATGAGTTTCCTCTTCCAGCCCTGCCACTTCCAAAGCGGAGGGGAGAGTGCAGCCAGCCGAGCTGCTGGAGAACTGCACCGTGCCAGGGAAGCGCTTGGCAGGGCACGGAGCAGCCTGCAGAGCCCGGAGCAGCTGGCCTGGCACGGGGAAGGGCCCTGGGGCACCAAAGGGAGATGTGCAGGGAGCCCCGTGTCCCCCCTGGGCAAGATACAGCCGTGAGGAGCTGGGGGACATTGTTCTGGCCACTGCTCCACGGGAGGCTGTGTGCAAGGGGGGCGCAGAGGAAGTTTTTCCACAAAACTGGATGAGGTCTCAGAGTGTTTTGAGTGACAACAGGTGACCTCTTTTCCTCTGAGACGAATTCTTGCAGGAAAAGGCAGAAATATGAGTAAGGTCTAACAGGATTTCCTATAGCCAGGCCCTGGGGATAGGGTCAGTCTTTTTGGGTCAGTGAATATTGAATATTTATGCTAATTGAAAAGCCTGGCGAGGTGAAGGCTGTCTCTACAGGTTCATGGTATGATAGTCCCATTCCCTGTCTTAAACTGTGCTGAACACCATTTTCAACTTATTTTCCCAGCAAATGCCCTGACAGGTTTGGGTGCTTCTGCTGTTGGCAGGGCACTTTTGTCCAATCCCCATTTCTCACCCTAGTTAGGAAACCAGCTGCAGAGCACCACAGATTCTTCTAAACATGACTATTTCCCAGCCTGGTGAGCTTCCACCCTCCTGAGACAACATCTGTGGCCAGATGAGAGTCTCTGTGTCCTTCTCCAGCCCTGCCTGGCCACACCACGCACGGAGCTTTGCAGGCAGGGGATGCTGCTGCTCCTCCTCAGGACCTGCTCTTGCAGCTCCATCTGCAGGTGCTCACTCGGCCTGTGCCTGCACTGAGCTGCTCCTCAGAGCATGGATTTCCTACCAGACTACAGTGCTCATGCTGGGCTTGCACAGTCTGCTGCTGTCTGTCCCTTTCCATCGGGTTCCTGCCCTCGGTTGCAACACCGGGGTGCTGCTCCTCCTGGCTGCCCCACTGGCTGCCTCTCCACGTGGTGTGTTCTCATGCCTTGCCTCCAAACTCTTTGAACCAGGCTGTAAGATCCTTCTTATCCTACTCCAGATCTTCCCTGAGAGGATTTCTCTAGGACAGTGATGAGAAATTCATTGTCTGGCTATGAGGAGAGGAAGGGTGTGGGGTGGAATCTTTATCTCCCATCCCTGCTAGGGCATTGGTTCCTGATGTGATGTGACCCATTTGCTGAAAATCACATTTTCAAACTGTCCAGCAGTGAGAACACCCAACAGTGCTGGGTGAGAACAGTCTCTGGAGAAGAGGATCCCAAAGCCAGGGCAGCAAGTCCTGGGAAGGTGGTCCAGGCAGTGTGCAGGGCTCCTGTACCCATCTGCCCGTGTTACCCTGTGTCACAGCTACTGTCCCTGGGCAAGGCAGGAAGGTGTATTTGGCCTCAGTGCAAAGTCCAGCAGCAGTTAAAGCAGAGCCTGTAACAACATTTCGTCATCCCAGTGTCCCTCCTCTCTCAGTGCTCCTCAGGGCACTGTGGCAGCCTGTCCCAGCTTTGTGCAGCCTTTGGCTGCAGCAGCTGTGATGGAGGCTCTCACACACCTTTGAAACCACAGTCACAGGGTTTCTGCATCAGTCCAGGTGGTGGACAGTCAGGTTAGGATCTACAAGGAGAGGATATGAGGGCTGAGAAGGCCTTAAACACAAAAAACCATCTCCAGATCAAACTGATACCTCAGGAACAGTCATGACTGAGGAGGGGCCTTTGGTCTTGCATTACTAATCACATAAATCCTACAAAACCTAATGTGGGGTTTACACAGGCAATTTGTGTCCTGTTGGCTGTGCTTTGTGAAAGACCTGCTCTGAGATGCCTGTGGGCAGAGCCTGGCAAACTCTACACAAGTGGGAATGTTGAGATATTGGAGCTGATTCTGGGTTTACTTTCCAGGATGAAAAAGGATCCTCTGCCCAGGGCTGACTCACTGTCAAATAAGACAGGAGGTTTTCAGGAGCCTGTTGTACAAGATTATAAAATAAAGAGGAACACCAGCCTACAAGGCTTTTACCTTGACAGTTTTCCTTGATACAGGAAAACAAAATGAGCTGGAAGTGGTCAGTCCATCAGGTTTCCAACTCTGTTTAAGGCAAAGTGTTTCGTCTGGGCTGCTCATGGGATGTGTGTTGTTCCTTTAACCTAAGCAATCATGAACACAGTCCCTCCTGTCAGCCAGATAGGTACTTTGCACCCTGTCTCTTGTGCCTACATGCATGAGCCCTTCTCATCTTCCTGTCTGGAGAAGATGGCAGCAAGGGCAGTTAGATTGACTACTGGCCTAGGGTCTGGGAACTGTTGGCTCTGAATTTTGGGCTTGGAGAAATTCTACTACTTATGATATACAAAATGGGGGGTAATTATGCCTCAGCAAAAGTTGCTTAGAGTGATTATGGGGGTTAACTAGTTAATCCTGCAAAATGCTGAAGGTATCTGAAGTGTGATGGTTATATTACTGCCTTTCACACAGGCAAACAGTGTTCACTTCATCTTAAAGCAGACTTGTCTCATTAAGACTCCCAGAAAAGTTTTTGCAAACTCTTTGTGTATGTGAACTTGTCAAGACTGAGTCTGTGTGAAATAAGCTGTTGTGATCCCATTCATTTTTCTAGCAGGCAAGTGTAGTTCTCTCATCAGCTCACTTGTTTGATGCAGAGACCAACACCTGGGATTTCAGGCTCCTGGACCAAGTCTGGTGCATTTTTTTGGCATAGCTGGGCTGGTGTTGGACTGGCTTCACCTGCAGGTTTGCAAGCTCTCCATCCTGACTAAGCTGGCAAGAAGCACATAAAGAGCATCAATCCATTTACACATTCCCACACGGTAAATCCTGGCAGCCCTGTCTGGAGCAGAGTGTGCCTCGAGCATTTCAGAACTAGGAGTGATGCCTTGTGAAGCTACCTAGAACAGAGTCAAAGGAATAAAGTAGGTATTTATTAAAAAGGCCTTCAAAGGATACACCTTGGGGAGTACCAGAGCCTGGCCATGGTTCCACTCAAGATGAACTCCAAGTCACAAGTTTTCACACTTTTATAAATTTTGGTTCATTTTCATATTGGGGTTAATTGTCCAATTTCAGCTTCAGGTTATGAAGTCCTACTCTCTCAGATTGTGCTCCTCAATTCACTGTTGTTTGTACTTTTTAAGCTTGAAGCTGCAACTGTGTCCCTGGTTCTCAGGCTGGAAAAGGATTGTTTTGTCTAACTAAACTGAGGAGAACTTGCTAACACTTTATATGAAGGTCAAAGTTATCTACTAATGCAGTATAGAATGCAATACAGAATTCAATAATAATGCAATACAGAATCTGGAAAATATGAAAGCTAAAACTTAAGGCATCAGGAGAGGGCAATGAGGAAAAAGCTGTTGCAGAGAGCTGGAAAGGGCGGCAAAGCGAGGAAGAATCTGGAAAAGGCAGCAAGGCGAGGAAGAAGCTGGAAAAGGCGGCAAGGCGAGGAAGAAGCTGGAAAAGGCAGAAGGCGAGGAAGAAGCTGGAAAAGGTGGCAAGGAAGAAGCTGGAAAAGGCAGCCGGGCCGGGAGGTCCCCGCGGAGCTGCCCCGCCGCGCCGAGGAGGCTCCGCGGGGAGCCCGCGGCGGTGGCGGGCAGCGGCCGGCAGGCGGCGCTGCGGCGCCGGGCGGGCGGCGGGCGCGGAGCCGCTCCCGGGATTGCCCCGCGATTGCCCCGGGATTTTCTCGGGATTGCCCCGGGATTGGCCCGAACCCTGCCCGGCAGGCACCCTGCCTTCGGCTGCAAGGAGCCCAGCGCCCGACACCGCAGCGCATCGCAGCCGGTGCTGCTGGATGCCGGCCTCTGTTCGCCGGGCTCGGGCCGGGGCCGTGCGGAGGGTGGAGGAAGGAGCGCGGCCAGGATGGAGGCAGGAATTCTCCCAGGAGCCGCCTGGTTCTGACCTCCCTTCCTTTGCCCCTTTCTTCCCCGCTGGAATGCAGGGGTGGCTGCTCACCCACCTCGCAGGGAATGAAGGGCCGAGGGGTGGATCAGAAGGAAGGCATTGTGCCCTGCTAATCCCCTCGAACCCACGCTTGTCACTAAAATGTGTGACTCTGTTCCCAAAGAGTGTTTTCTGCCTTCCCAGTACAGCCAGGCGACTTTGTCCCTGAAATGCTGAGTGTCCCTTTCAAGACTTCAGACATCAAAATGGGATGGCAGAACTGCTCTGTGCCTCGCCTGTGCTATCACTTCTCTTTTCTTGGCCTTGTACATCTTCATTCTCTTAGCAAGAACTATGTAAAGTCAATCCTCATACTTCTGCCAAATTAAATTTCCTTTTTACCTTTCCCTAGTAAAGGGAGATGGTTTTCAGGTGGCAAGGGCTCCCTCCTCCAAGAGGACATGAATCGAGGGCTCAGGCACTGCTGTGTTTTGGTGGGAGTGATGGGACACCAGAGAGCAGGGGGATGTGAGGGGGAGCAGCATGTCACTTGGACAGGTTATCAGCCCTCTGGAGGGACAGGACAGTGCATGGGAAGAGAAACAGGGATCTTCCACGATGGGCTGGCATTTTCCCATCCTATCTTTTAGAGCATAAACTCTCCCAGGATGAGAGCCTGGGCAAGCATCCCCATGCCCAGAAGCAGGGAGGACTCCCTTGTGGTCATCCCTGACAGGTTTTCTGTCTCCTTGGGCTTGTCTGCACCCACCATGACCCTCAGGCCTTCCTCTTGGCCAGCTTTGTCTCTTCTCTGCTCTTATTTCAGTTTTCAGCTGTCCTCCCGGCATTCCAGCCCCAGGGGCAGCAGAACAAGGAGCTGGGGTAGGAGTTAGAGAAAGATCAGGGTGGCCATAACCTCTTTCCAGTGGTTCATTCTCCTCACATGCCCCCCACAATCTCAATAACAATAATCTCAACAATCTCAATGCAAACAATAAATTTGCATCCCAAACTTATTCTGCAATACAGAGCCCTTGCTTGCTTGCTACCTTCCAGCTCCCAAAATACAGCCTGCATAGTCCTGTCCTTTCACACTCCTATACTCTCCTTTTTGCCCTGCCTCCCATTGCAAGGAGAGAAGGGAAGCCACTCTCACTGTTCCAGTTTACAGGGCACTGTATCCCCATTCTCCCCCCAGCACTCATGCTAGCCAAGCAGATGAGGACAAGGGGCTGTGGACAAACATCCAGACTCCTGGGGCATCCATAGAAACCATAACACTGAATAATATTCTCCCATGAAGCCCAAGCCAAGGCCTGCTCCTTGCACATGCAGCATGCTGAAGCTGGCCTTGATTTTCAGCACACTTGTGAGGCCAAATCCTGATTTATTTATGGCAGTATTCCAATCAACTGGAGTAGACCAGGACTTAGACTGAGACACACATTCTCACTAATGTTTCATAGAGCTGTACTTTCTCTTCCAACATGATGGTCTTGTTAGTAGCTGGAAGGCTTCAGAAATGTGCAGAACAGATGCAGGTAATTTGGGATTTCCAGTCTTGGGAATATTTTGTGCACATTGAAGTCAGTGGGAAAGCTACCACCACTTCCAGTGGGTGCTGGAATGCCTCTGAGCTATTTGGCAGAATAAATTTGATTGTTTTAATGAGTAAAGAAGGGCTTAGGTTTTCCACAGGATAAAACAATCAGCAGCAATGAGCTCTGGAAATGGCTGTGTTATCACTTAGGTCTCTCATAAAAACAGACCAAACACAACAACAGGAGCAAAGTCCTGAATGGGGGAAAAAGGAAACATTTTTTTCTTAAAAGCTCTGGGAATCTGGAGCACTGGGAACCATCTTAGTGGAGGGATCAGTTTGAAAAGGAGGGTGTTTCTTAACCCCAGTTTGTTGTGGAAATATGCAGCCTGGTATTTCTGTTCTGAGCAAAGATCTTATCTGGCAAATGAGCCAAATTACCCAAAATCCTGTGTTTATCCCATTTCTATGACACTACAAGGTCCAAGTCCTACTCCACAGACTCACACAGCTGTGTGTGCAGCACAGCTCATTTCAGGGCGACCTTTGAGATGTAGATTTCCAGGAGTTCCACAGTGTCCATGGGCTGTTTTTCCCACATCATGGGTGCTCCATGCACTGAGCTGACAAATACTGTGCCTCCTCCTTCTCAACTACCCAGGGAAGGCTGCAACATTGGAGTGAAAGGCTGAGATTCAAACCTCTGCTGCACCTCTTCTGTTCTATTATGCTCTGATTTCCCTTCCTCCAGTAAAGAACCTCTGAAAAGAGGTTCAGCAGAGGCAAAAAGAGCCTTCCATGCAAGAACCAAATCTCTTGCACGGTGTAATGACAACTCACAGCCTCCTGTTACACCGATAGGTGACAGGAGTGTCACCTGTGTAGTGGGGAGAATATTCCCAGGAGAGCTGAGGAATCTTGTACTAGATACAAAAGTATCTCACTGCGGAGATTTTACATCATGAGGCTTCAGAAGCTGTTTAAAGAAATCACGAAAGCCACAGCCCTCTGAGCTTGTTGCTCAGGGAGCTGCATGCTTTTCTAATTTGGGAACAGGTGATGGAAAAGCCTCCTTCCATTATCAAATGCTCATGACTGACCCCAGCCAGAAAAGTGTTTTCCCCATAGTGTATTTTCCCTTCACATTGTGTTATTTCATCAGTTTAATATCCCCTGCTTGCATTTCTTCAGTTCACAGCTACAGAAAGTACCCTCAGCTGTCGCTGTCCTGCAGCCAGAGCGATGTGCTGCACGTAGGAGGTGACCCTGAGGTGACCCTCAGTGCCTCGCAGTAACCTATAGATACTGGTGCCGTAAAAATGGTTTTGTGAGAGGCATAAATACAAACACTGTGAGATCACATATTCCGGGCTGTAACTGAATGCAGACTCTTGGAAGAAAAACAACTCAAAGCCCTCCTGGAAAAAGCTGTCAAGTACAAGCACACTTCATAAATTTTTCCACAACCCCAAATGTACCATGCAACAAACAGGCTACTCTTAGAAAGTGGGGCTGTGAACCTCACAATGGCTGGGCATTACTTGTATTGTTTGTAATCTCTGCAGGATGGGCAGCAGGAAGGGTTATCTCAAGCCCTTGTTGTGTGGATGCCCTTAGGATCTCCGTGGGAGCCAAGACCTTCAGGAGGGAGTCGTGGCTGCTCTGCCAAGGGAGCATGGTGCCTGTGGTCTGGTGCCACACCGCAGCTCCCCCTGCCCAGGGAATGCCCAGCGTGGCTGTTTCAGGCAGTCCCAGCAGTAAAACCAACCAGTGACTCAGGAGATCAGGAGATCAGCCCACCCAGCCCAGCACTGACAAGGACAAGGAGGACACAGACTGTGCAGGAAACTGCTGAATCTCTCTCTTGCTGGACTCAGGTGCCACCAAAGGACCTGAGAGTCAAACACGGACTTGCCCAATACTTTAATTTTTGCTGTCTTTTCTCCCTACTTCTGGGCAAGCCAGAGCAAGGACAGTGCAAGCAGGATTCCTAACAGCTTGCTCTGGAGCCATCATCCTTCAGATTTCCTTGGAGAAGGTTAACCATCCTGGCAGATGCATCTGCTTGCAGTCAGAATAGCAAACATCTGCTGTGCATGTGATTTATTGACAGTTTACCTGTCAGTGAAAGGTGCCCTAACAATGATAACTTCAGCATGGCCATAGGGAGCTCAGAGCTCCCTACATTCCATCTCACACTTGTCTATTAGTGTCTGGTGATGTTGCACAAATGCCTAGAGCAGGCAATCAAAAAGAATTATGAGCTTAATTAAAACCCACCATGACCATTTAACTAGGCATAATGAAGCTATCCGGCCTGGAATTTGCCCAGCACTCAAACATTTGCTATTTCAAAGGAGCAAGAGTGGCCAGAAATGGTTTTACAGTTCAGGGGAAAACGGCATGTCCAGTCCTACAGTCCCTCTACATCCATGCCAAGGCCTCAGAGCAGCAGAGTTGTTTGTGCATCTCCTATCGAGCCCTGTCTGGGCACAGAGCCACCCTCACACAGCCCCTGCCAGGAGCTTGGCCCCAGCTCAGTGTGCTGCACACCACCTTCTGCCACTCTGCGTGTTTTTCTCCCTCTTTCCAGCAGTTACTCTTTAATTATTCACTGGAGCAGGGACTGGATGCTGTGACAACAGAGCTTGTGCCACAATCCTGCAGAGTCCCTCCCAGACCAGTAAATAGTTGTTGATACTGAAAATAATCCATCTGGGCTTCTGCTCAGCCTCAGAGGAGGAGAATGCAGAGGCTGCACATGGCCTCCACTGCCATCTCCTACTCATGCTGCTTTTAATGAGGCTTAGCCATGCTCCTCGAGGCTCTGTCCCAGCAAGGGCCAGCAGCACAGGGACATCTGGCTTGGCAGGGATGCCAGAGCTTGGCCATGATGCAGGACCCCGTCTGGCAGCAGGGGCAGCCCTGGTGACTGCTGCAGAGTTGTCCCCACGGGCACCGAGCATGGGCTGGGGCCCACCTGCACTTCTGGGCAGCCCCTCCCAGACCTTCTGAGACTCTCTTGAGCACTCTGAGCTAAAGGTTTGCATGTGATCTGTCCATCTCAGGCATTTCCGTGGTTTTGGAATGTTTCAGCTGTAATTGTCCTATTCTCTGTGGCCAAGGTTTGGGACAGAAATGTAGTTCTGTGCATTCTTGCCTCTGGTTTGTTTTGAGAACAAAGTGCTGCCCAAGCCTGGATGTTTGGCAGAGAGTGCCCACTTTGAGGTTTTCTGCTTTGCCCAAACTAGACAAGTCACAGGTGTCTGAAAAATTTATTGTAGCACTTGCTCAGTGATGATGCTCACTGATATGGCTGATGTTAATATTAAATTGTGTTCTATGTTCTAGATAGAACAAATATGCCATACTCTGAAAAATCAGTACATTGATGGCCCAGTAGGCACACCAAAATTTGTTGCTATATTCCATTTCCTTTTGTGTGGATTAATTTTATACAGCTAACATGGAGCTAATAGTATTTATTTCTTGCACAAGGAAATTGATGGATGTCAGAGCAACATTTAGAGACAGCACAAAACAGTCAGAGAAATATTGAAAGTGAAGTTGTGTTCTCATAGCAGCATTTAAACACTTGCACTGAAGCTACAAGCTGAAGAGGAGAAAACAAAGGATAAAATAGTTTCATGTGACATGAACATCTACTCTGTGGTGTGAGCAAACCACAGTGCTGAGGGGGAAGGAGGAAGGAAGAGTCAATAATGGACAATATGCCCTGGAGATCTCCTGTAGAGCACTCAGCTCACAGGAAGAGCAGGAAGGAAAATAAAGCACCCTCAGCTCTGACACCCTCTGATTTCAGAGAGCTTCACGTTATCCTTCAATCTCCTTAGCCAGTTTAGGAGCAGAGAACTTCCTTGCATGACCTGATAAAGCCATTTATTTGTGGTTTGCCTTCAGTGTCCCTGGCTCTTCAGCCTTTCCTGGGCTTGCATCACTCCTGTGGATCTCTGGGGTCCTGTGCCTCTTTCAGAAACCTGGCCAGGCTCAACATGGATGTCTTTTCATCTTCCTGGATTACTGGATGAATGTCAAACCCACCTAATCCTGGAACTCACAGTGGGGGTTCATTTCTTCTCCCATCTGCAGGGTGCCAGCTTGGGGCTGAGGGCAGGGAAGGCAGCAGGAGGTAGGACCTTCTCCATAACTGGGGGCTGGATGGGATGAGGGAGCTTCCCTAGGTTTGTTTTTTGTCATGAACTTAGGCCTCATAAGTTTCCATTTTAATTCATTTTTCTCTCTTTCTGAGAGAAGGGGACTGAGGTTTTTTATTCTGGATTTTTACAGAACTTTGCACAAACTCTGAGTGCTGTCATAAAAGATAAATGATGTAAAAATTCCTATGTATATAATAGGTTATGTTGTTTTCTGGCCTCATGATGAGGTGCCTAATTAACATTGCATCTAATGCTTGGCCCAGCTCCATAACTGGTGTAAACCAACACAGTTCCCTGTTTCTTGCCCTGTGGTAGCAGAGTTTAACCTGACAGCCACTGAAATATTCCATGTGTGGAGAGACTTCTGATTTTCTCACATGCACATGTCACTGTGAGAGATCCTTTTGGTGCAGGGCAGTGTTAGTTATCTCAGCCCTTCAGAGGGAAATAGTTGCCCCAGGGGGATGATCTTGGATCTATGTTTTGCTGACCTTACAGTCTGTGCTGGAAATCAGCAGAAGCTTTTTGAAATAAATGGGTAGCACTGATACATGGCAAAAGTACAGCTCAAGACATGTTTAAAGGAGAGATAGCTTGGTCTTTTCTCTCCTAGCTGTAAGGATAAAGGAGTGAAAATATAGCTAAGACAAAAATAAGACAACCAGGACAGTTGGAGGCCTGGGGGAGAAGAGGTTGTGCTGCATTCATGGGTGCCTGCCTGGCACTTTCTCCCTGACATGCTGAGAGGCAGTTCACATATGCAATGTCTGGGTGTCACATTGCTGAATGTCACAGAAATGTCTCAGACTTCAGGTTTTCTGTGCTAAGTGCAGTAGAAATCTCCATGGCCAAACCACTGAAGAGATGAAGTGCTTTGGCATCAGCTGGCAGCTGGTTTCTCTTGTATTTGGGGCTAACTCTGGCCACTTCTGTGTTGACTCTGCTCATTGTTCAGGGCAGAAGAAACCCAGCCTTGACATAGCTTTTGGGCTGGACACAGGAAAACCTCAAGTATTGCTTTTCTGAGCACAGAAGCTCCTTCTATTCGCACAGGAATGTTTGTGTGCTTGTGAAGCTGGGGGTGCAGCATGGGAAAGAATGAGTTCCTGTGATGTTTTGTGATGAAAAAGTGGACACACAGTTAAAGAAAAAAGGTCCCATTTTATCCCAGCCAAGCCTCACTGGGGAAACTCCAACAAAATCAGTGATGTTTGGCCCAGAGAGTGAGCATGTTGGCATCAGCATAAAATGAAGCATCCAAATGGTCACAGATGATTAATGAGAATTCCTCATGCCTTTACTGCCATTTCCTCCAGCTGTCCGAACTCCTTCCACACCATTCTCCCATTGCAGAGCAGGAATTATCCTCCTTTTTCCTAAATGCTACATTTGGGAAAGACATCTGACTGAGCAGGCCCTCTGTGCAGATGGGAATGGTTTCAGATATTGAGGGGTTTCTCTTAACATAAACATGCTAGCTCCAGCTCCCCTGGAAAGCCAAACACCTCCCTTGGGCTCCTTTAGCAGGCACCATTTCCCCCCTGTGGAAAGTCTGTGTGGGATGGATACAGCTTCAGTTGGGGAAAATCCAGCACCAGCTGATGGGCAGTTTGGTACCTGACCCGTGTAAAAAGGACAGAGTTGTCTTACTTGGGTTCTCTGCTTGCTTGTTATTTCTTCCTGTCAAGTTTGTCCCAGAGCTGAAAAATGCTTTTACATGTGTCCTTCTCCAGCCTTCAGCCACATCTTCAGGTGTCAGGGCAGGGTCCTCTGGGACCTCTGCAGAGCCACATTTAATGTCCTGCAGAGACCTGCCATGACTGCTGAAGGAGGAAGAAGGCCACAGACTTCTGGTGTTCCTGTCAACCTGACCCTCATGAGCTTGAAAAATCTCACTTGCACTGGAGCACAGTGCTCCTAACAGGCCTTGCTGATCCCTCATGAACAGGGAGCAATGCTCAAAGCTGGCTTCTTTGCTCCCAGGGGACCTCTGGCTGGAGATGTGCCATGCTGAGGATAGGAGCCAAAAGCAAGGACAGTTTTAAAGCAGCTGGGGCTTGAGGGTGGGTGACCAAAACCACAGCCCTGGGAGGTGCCCTTGGGTGCTGCCACCTGGTACTGACCCTGATGTCAGTATTAACCCTCAGCACTGTCATCACAGCTGCATTTTGTGTCTCCTCTCCTCGGGTTCTGTCTCTGGCTGCTGTGCTGTCCATGAGCCATCCCCTGGCTTAGGACTGCCCCTTCCATCTCCATCAGGTTGCTGCTCTTTGGGGAGGGAAGAGTTGAAGGAAAAAGCTGTGGGCACTGCCACTCCAGGTGCCACTGACAGACCACAGGATCCTGACTGCAAGCTGCTTTCATGAAGCTGGGGAAAATCCCCTGAAGCCCTTCCAGGCTGGGAAGCTGTGGCCAGTGCAGTGTGAGCTATTCTGCTCAGATGTTAGTGCAGAGGGAGAAAAGTTTCCCAGGGATGACTCACAAATCCCTGAATGTGCTGAGGTTTTTCTGAGATGAGGTCAGCTCTCACAGAAGCAGGACTGCTGCAATAGGGGGTGAGCTGATGGCTTGATCTCCATCCTGTGTGAGTTCAAAGAGACACCACAACAGCCCTGGTGCAGAATCCAGTACTGGCACACATCCCTCTCCAGCAGCTGAGCAAATGCAAGGATCTCTGCCAGCCTCCCCTTTGCCACCTCTCCCTACTGGATTAATATCTGCAAACTCATCTGGAAGCAGAATTATCAGCAGTTCCCTGGGATTTGGTCAGTGCTTATAACCAGCAGTGTAGCAGGCTTAGAGGCAGACACAGAAGCAGAAAGAAACACAAGGAAACACTGCAGGCAGTGCTAATATCAGACATGCTTTTATTTCAGCTTTCAAGGTGGTTTTCCAGATCTAATTGTGTTCAGTAGTTAAAAAGCACATTCATTTCTTTGCTACCTGCAGCATATTGGATGTCCCTGTTCTTATGTTGTTTTGATTTCTAGGTATTTGAGGGTTTAATAAGGTCTTGTGTTTGTTTAAGGAATTATTGCCCACCCAATTGAATGATAATGGGACGCTGTAGCCTTGCCAAGTGTTTTTATGCTTCAATAAAACAACAAGCAATTTACACAAGGCAATAAAATGGTACCCTGCCTCCTCAATGAAGAAACACAAAGCCATGTTTGAAACCATGTCTAGCTCAGAAAATAAATCCACCCTTACTCAATGCACTCCATAAAACTGACGGGGTACAAAATCCCCCATACGCTCTCCTTTTCCCAGAAGTTTGGAAAATCAGCACAAGATGTGTTTGAAAATCCTATACTGTATCGGCAGAATTTGTCCCAAGACACATTATGAAACAACAGACTGACTACTCATTAAGACTCCCAAAGGAGCATAGGTGTGATCACATACCCCATCAATCCCTTATTTCTTTTCTCTCTGGGTTCTGTCACTCTTTGAGCCCCACCTGGTTGTGTGGAACATTGAAGAAGCCCCTCTGATGTAAGGAATTGCCTCTTTACCCTCTCTGCTGCAGGGCTCAGGCATTTGAGGGCATTTTCCACACTGGCATTCAGAAAATTTTGAAGGCTGTGCTGACCTTTTGCCCTCTGAACAGCTCTGGCATCTCTATTCAAGGCCTGAGATCATCCTTGAGCTCTCAGGGTGGGCTCTTGTTGCATTGCCTGCTTTTTCTGTAGTAGCAAAGGAAAATTTTGGCGTTCCATGGAGACTGTAGAAGGGAAGTAAGAAGTGTTTTGACATGTGTCTTACCTCAGTTTGAGTCCTGGGCTTCAAAAGCCTGCCTGGACCTCCATCTGAAAGACCTCCTGGCCACAAGGATGCTCTGGCCTGCCCATTCAGGGACTGCCATGGAGGAGAGATTTCAAGCTCTGTCGTGACTAAAGTGGCATGAAGAGGTCTGAGCCCAAAGTGGAGTAGAACCCCTTTCTTGTTCTCACACAGTGCTTTACTCCTCAGCAGAAAAGGGTTTCTGCTGGGTTTCATCTTCCAGTGGGAAATGCCACAACAAAACTTAGCTTTGGGTTTTCCTCTATGCAACAATTTGTACTGTAGGTGTTGCTGTTGGTAGTGCAGCAGGGGCACCACCTATAAATAAAGGCTCAATTTTGCCTTTGCAGATGCCAACCAAACTGAGGCCCTGAGGCACAGGATGGCAAAAAGGATGGTGGAGACTCACAGCAATATTGCCCTAGATTCCAGCTGGGAGCCAGCGAGGAGCACACTCCCCATTCCCCAGTGAGTCCCCTGCTCTAAACCCATCCAGCCCACATCCAAGCATGTGCTGGTTAAAGGCTTGGAGTCAATCACAACAGCATTGTCCCTACGGGCACGAGGCACCCTCAGAGCGGCATCCAGCTTTGGCCAGGGGCCTTCTGAGATGCTTTTAGGCTTGCATCTCCACCCAGGTGACTGCTAATCCTCTGGAAGTGCTCTGGTGACCTTTGCCTTGGGGCTCCCACCAGCCTCTGCAGCAGCTGCTGCTCTGAGTGACCTTCCTGGCTTACAACAATGGAGGCTGTTTAAAGAAATAAATACACAATCTGGCCCATTGCAAAGCAAGGTTCACAGCAATCTCTCCTAACAAAAAAGGTCAGAATCTCCTTAAACAGAAACACTCCCCAGTACTAAGATTAAAGCTTTCCCATATCTCTTCTGCCATTAAAATCTCACTTCTCATGAGAAAAATCTTTTCTCCTTCCATAAAGGATCCAGCTCATTTGAGCCATCAGCTTGTCAGAGTATGATGGATTAATGCAGCAAAAGGTTGCTGAGGCTTTTAGCTGTTCTTCTCTGGACATAGACTTCAAAAACCACTATTGACCTGGCATACAGAGCAAATTTCACTCCTAGTCCTGAAGGCTTGGCCAGGGGGATGCTTGTGAGACCAGATCACTGCTCTCTGCAGAAATGACAGGGGTCAAAGAAGTAACCACAGTCTAATTTCTAACAGCTGAGACCTTCGGTGCAGAGAGCTGATACAAAAGCAGCACTGTCTGTGCCTTACTTCTTTTCCATTAAAAGCTGGAACAGAAACCAGAAAATTAAGGAAAACTGAGTCCTTGCTACTGTGTTTAGACATCATCTCCTCTTGGCTACTCTCCAGAACCTTTCTTTGGACAAGTCCCAGAGGTAATGCAATGTAGGAGAGAGGGAGCAAATGCACACTAGGGTCTATTTTTAGTGATTGCACTAAGGCTGAAATCTGTTCCCTCCGCCCAGTCCATCCTCAGCCAAAAAAAAAGGCCCCAGAGAAACTGCTGAAGCTGTACTGAACAGGCTGTGCTCCCTGATGGGCTGCTCACCTTCCATGCCTGAGCCAGCAATGGGTGTCCCCGACAAGGAGTCAGGAGAGCTGGTTCCTCTGTCCTGGGTGCTTTCAGGCTGCTTGCTCCCCTGCCTGGGTGCACAGCATGTGGTATGCTGGGAATCTGCTCCCTCCACTGCCTTCTGCTGCTCCCCTCAGAGAAACAGCCACTAATCAGAGAAACATCAGCTTTCACAGAGTGCTACACCACAGGGAACACAGAGGCCATTTCCCTTCCCACTCTTGAAGAGTGTTTCTATTCCACAACTTCGATAATTACAGGGAACACATCAATGAGACAGGGTCTTTGCTCCTCTCCACTTCACTGTCACCATCTGGATTTGCTGCTCTTGCCATATGTTCTGCAGCTGATGTTAGTCCCCTCTGTGCCTCCACTGCTGGCTGGTGTGCAGTTGTTTGCCCTGGAGCTTGGAGGGTGGCATGGGGGAGCCTGAGACAGATCCTGATCTCACAGTGCTGTTCTTGAGCAAACTGGAGTCACTCCAGGACTCCAGGAAGGATTTGTCCTCACACTACTGCTCCACCATATCCCAGGGTTTCTGTATCCAGTCTTTCTGTAATTTACACCACTGTGAAACCAGAGTGAGTTTGCTGCTGCAGGGGAGTTTGTCCAGCTTTCAACTTTAATAAAGCCTAAATGTTATCCATGGGAGAAGAGAAGGAAAGAGAGAATGTCATTGCTTGGATTGGCAGAATCTTTTCCAAACCAACTACTGGCCTGCAGTAGTTCAACAAATAATGACATGAATCCACTCCTTCCAAGTCTCCTTCCTCCATTCACCCCTTCCAGCCCCTTCCCCAGCAGCAATGGCCCTACAGAGTATCTATGCATATCTGTCTCTCCCCAGTTATTGACACAGGTACAAGGGATGGGATGAGAGGAAGAATGATGCTGCAATCTCCTGCACACCTTAGCTGGCAACAGAACCTCTGCTGCCTTATTCCTTCCAGCTGGAGCTGACCAAGTGTTAGGAGGTTTCTCATGGATGGGGGGGTGCAGGAGGTCCCCCTGGTGCTCTGTGTTCCCAAGCTGGTGCCAAGCATGGCAGTGTAGGTGTTATGGACCCATTGCCAGGGGAATCTGGGCATGCTCCATCACAGGCTCCTGCACAACTCTGAAATCTTTCTGTTTTCTCTCATTTGCCCCAGGGCCACACAGTTGGCTCCAGCACCCTGACTCCAGCATTACATCTGTAAAGAGTAACCAAGGAGCCCCAGAGGACTCTGCATTACACAAAATGTTAAGAATTCCAGTTCTGCTTCCTTTCCCAGGAGTAATTTCCCTTAAGATAGGATTTTGCTGAGATGTCCTGGATTGGTTATTCCCTTCCCACATCTGGGTGGGAAGTAGTGTGCCAGCAATCTGTCTGCCTAGCAGCTGTAGTGAAGTGAGTTTTATGTGTATAGCATTAGCAGAACATTTTAGGATTCTCTAGGATGAAAACTATGGCCATATAAACCTAACACCTTGCAGTAAAAAAGATTCAGCCAAATGTGCTCTGGAGCGTAGTTTTAATCACCTCTGGGCCTCTCTCTCTGCATGCAGTGTGTCTGTGATCTGCCCCAACAGCATTTCACCCTCATGAAGGTTTTTGATTTTTAACCAGGGAAGGTCTTGAAGGAGATCAAAAGCTATTAAAATTTATATTTAAATGTAATAAAATATAAAAATGTAATAATATATATATATATAAAAAAGTAATTTCTTCTGCTTTCCCTTGTGCTGCAGCTGATAGGGCTGTAGATGTTATTTGCACCATTGATGCAGCTCGGTCAGAACTGCATTAATGTACAGGAAAGATGGACTGTGAAAGGGGAGCCACAGAGAGCCACAGAGAGCCACAGAGAGCCCAGTGCTTGTGAAAGAAGTCAGTTTAATGTCTTTCATAGTCTCTCAGCCCTGCACTTTTTCACTGAATCATAAAATTAAAACTGGGAAAGGCTGAAATGCAGGAGTCCCCTCTACACCTCTGCCATGCCACCACTGGTGAGAGCCTCTGGTGTTTGCTGTGGTCCTGTGGGGGATGGCCCCAGAGGGGGATGGATCACAGTTATCACTGCTGGTGCTTAACCAGGGAGCTCCCCTCTGCTGAGTGTGTCCTGCCACTGCCAGATTGTTTTGTCATTTCCTCAGTGGGCTTTGCCTTTTGGGCTTCCAGTGCTGCTCTCTCCACCCCTCTGGTTTCACAGGCAGGATGTTGGGTTTCCCACTGTGACAGCTCTCCGTTCTCTCCTGTTGGGTTGCCCTCCTTGCGGGCCTCTTCCCCCTGCCTGACATTTCCTTCTTTCTTCAATAAGTTGGGGTCTGGCTCATGTGGAGGGCTCTGTGGGGAAGACAAATATTTACTCTTGGAGTCAAAGTCTCTCGCTGCTGGCCAATGCAGGGATAAAAGTCTCCGGATAAAACCTTGCTGTTTGCAAAATAAAATTTTGGATAGGATGGAACATCTACCTGAGCTGGCTCAGCTGCTCCATGGCTTATGGATAATCTTATTTTAAAATGTCTTCTGAGTCCTGAATGATATTTTGAAACCAGAAAAGAGCTGATAAGAGGAATGACAAAACCAAACCAAATCAAACGGAACCAAAAAAAACCCACCAAAATCGAAACCAAAACAAAAGAACCAAAAAAAAGAAAAAAAACAAAAAAATCCCCCACCAAATCCAAAGCATCAAGGAGCTCAGCTTATAAATTAATGTATACAAAAAATAAGCATGTGGTCATACAGAAGAAATATACGGCCCCACTGGATTTAGAGGTAGTTATATTGCTTTTAATGGGGGTTTATTTACCATTTCCACTAAAAAGACACAGACTGCTTCAGATAGCTTTTGAGAGGCCCCTGAGTATTTCCCTGTTGTCCTACTTCAATGGCCACATCTAACTTTCACAAACTCTGATTCTTCCATGTCACTCAATTCCTCATCAGCTGAGGTGAGGCAGCTCAGGCCTCACACTTTTGTCAGGAGCAGCCCCATTGCAGGCAGCAGAGCTGCCAGCACAAGGAAACCTAGGAGTCAAATTCACCTGATGTTTACCCCACAGGCTTTCCAGGGCAGGATTTTCATGGGAAGCTCTTCCCTGGAATGGTGCTGAGTCTGCAAATGCCCACACCAGCTGCATGGGAGCTCGGGCCACTCCATCCGCACACACATCTCCATCAACCTCATTTTGGGCAGAAGAGGAGCTCTGCTCTGTGTGGCCTCTCTCTGCCATCCCATCTTGCTTCTCCACTCACACACCACCACAGGGGCCTGCAGTTTATCCGACAGAAGTGTCGCCTGTTGTTGCTACAGGACACGTGAAAGCACAACGCGAGCCACTGCTATTGCAAGGTAAAGAAGAAGAAGGTTTATTCTCTGACTCCAACTTCTATACTTTTCCAAAGGTGACAGTGGATTGGAGGGTGAATGTGCCACCTCTCCAAAGACATTGGACAAACCACCAGTACATCAAGTTTCTCCACCCCCATGAAGGAATGCAAAACATTATGTTGTTTACAGAAATTGTGTGGGAAAGTTTTCTAACAGAATGTAAACTCAGAAGGCTTCAGAAAATCTTAAGAATCAGGGCGACAACCTGTGGCTCTGCATGAATTCTGTGTCCCTCAAACCCTACTGAAGGAGGCCACCTGAGCCAGCCTGTGCCACCATCCACGCGTGCCTGTGCGCCCTGGAGCTGCAGCCAGGCTCCGGCTGTGCGAGCGCACGCTCTACACTTGACCCATCGCTTTGGCAATGTCACCCACTTCGGTCCAATTACAGCAGTCATGAATTGGACCCTGTTCACGCTCCGAAACTGCCACAGCTCACAGCTAAACTTCAGACACTTACACAATGGAACCATTCACACGTCTCATTAGCTCCGGACTGTGCGTTGAAAATAACTGTGTCATATGAGTCTCCGATTAAATTTTCCCAGTTTATATCATTTATAGGTACCTTCCTGTTCATAACAGCAACTCTAGTTATGTAAAACTTTTTGTCTGTCAGTGTAGGAAAAGTGGTATGTAGAGCACAACAGAATAATTCCTTAGTGTTATTAATTGTTGTCATCCCAAATAATATAGGCCATAGAAGTATCTTAAATCCAGGCTCAAATGTGACAGGCATGAAGCCAACTCCTTCAAGACACCAGTGTGCCTTTAGTTCTGTATTTTATAATTCTTGAACTTGTTTTTATTGTTTTTTAATTCACAACAGCAGTCAAGTCTAAGCTTCCAAGTAAGAAAAGTGTGAAGGCACTTGGAATTCAATAAGGCTCATACTATTGTCTACACATGGGAAGACACAAGGATCTTCTGCTTAGGTGATTTATAGGATTGTATTTCTCTGCCGAGTGCCAACAGCAAGCCTTATGTTGCATTTGTCTGTGCTCTTGTATCAAGGTTTTTATAACAGATGCAGCACAGGGGTTTCTGTGTATCACATTGCACTTGCAAACTAAAGCACACATGTCCAAAGCTTCAGGAGGCACAATGGAGGGATGATTGCAGAGATGGCTTTGGGGAGTTATTTCAGTTTGTGCTGCAGTGGAGAAGCAATGGCAAATTCTAGAATACAAAACCCTGTTCAAAACAGGCAGAGGTACAGTAAATCCCATAACATGAAGCAGAGAGACAGGACAGACAAGGACAAAGAATGAGCTGTCAAGGCTGGTATTAATAATGGTGTGCAGCAGAGAGAGAAGTGGACAAGCCTCTGCCAAGGCAACTTTGCTGGGTGCTGCATAGGAAGATATGAGATGACCTTGACAGTCTGTGTGAGGATACAAGAGCAGGTCATGCACTTAGAGCAACACTAAGCAAAGCTTTGCTGGCAATCATTTTGTGCTTCTGCAGAGGTAATGTCAAGAGGAAGTCATTAAGGAAAACGAGGCTGTCACCAGCAAGATATGAGGTGGACATGCATTGGAGAAATGTCAGGTTAGAGGGCTGCTAGGACAGAGGACATTCCAGGTTCTTGAGACAGTAGTTTATGAAATAACAACAGCTGGCATTTGATCACAGGTCAGATGTCTGGGAGAAAGTGATAGCTGCTCCCAGGTCCTGAGCCAACAGAAATATTGCTAGAAGGAAGTAAAAGTTAAAATGCTTTGGGAGAAAAATTAAAGACCTGTTCACCTGTGCTGACCTCAAGTTATCAGCAGCCCATGCAGAGCAATGCAGCAGAGACAGGCCCAAACCTACAGGGGGACAGCTGTGGGGAAGCAGATTTGTGAGCCACCAGCAAAGAAACAACAGGAAAAGCCTGGAGCAGATGCAGAGGCATCCCCAACAGGCACCTTGTGTTCTCTCCATCCACGTTCTACACTGTTGCAATGTGTTCCATCTTGCTATACCAAGATTAAAAAATTACAAAGAAAATTCCTCCTTGGTCACTCATCCTTTCACTCTGCCCAAACCCAGACTAGTTTTATACAACTCCAATGATGGATTTTTTCCTGGAAGGAGAATCTCAAAATATGGTGCATGATTAATACTGCAGCACATCTTTTCATTTGGTATTCATTTCCTGACATTTACGGACATTCACAACCACTCACACCTTCTTGAATAAAAAAGGTGTTGGTTAGATGGAGGCATTCTATGGAATTCAGGTATGGATTTGGGTCTAAATCATGAAGTACTTCACTAATGGATGTGATATATGCAATTAACTTTCAGTTTTGTAAATGAGGCAAAACCCAACACCCTTTAATAAGGGTATGTTGTACTTTTCCATCTGACTCAAAGCTCTCTATCTCACTAAGGTACATGTCTGAAAAGGTCACCTGTGTTTCATCTGGAATTATAAAGTTTGTCCATGATTAAATATGGAAGCAAGTCTACAAATTAAACAGAGAGGGCTTGAAACCTTGGTCTGCTTGTACAGTGCATGTTGGAAAGCCATTTTGAAAGTAATTTTAAATTTTGCTCTTATCTTGTTGCCAAATCATCAGTGGTTTAACTCACATATTAGAGTTTTCAAGCAAAAAGAAAAAAAAAAACCCTAAAGCTTCAGACGAACCTATTTACGTAGGAAAAGGTTTTTCAAAACAACTGCACAGGGGCCAGGATCAACATCTGAACACGGGCTGAATTGTTACATTTTTAGAATTATTCCTTTCATTAAAGGCATGAGGGATATCTCAGGCATCTTGGGGCCTGATTCAGAGTTGTAACATCCTAAACCAGTACTTGCTGTGCTGGGTGAAACACTCTATATTTGTTTTGGAAGCAAAGCTTTCAAACCCAGTTCCTTTCCAGCTCCATGGAGGCAAGCATACCTTGCCTATGATGCTGATGGCTGTAGCAGGAGCAATGATGGATGTTATAGTGGAGATCTTCTGCAAGAACAAGACTCAGAATAAAGGGACCAGCAAACTTCTTTCATCTGCTTGCTGCTCTGGCAGCAAGATGTTGGAGAGATGTTGGAGAGATACCCTGGATTAAGAGCCTTGTATGTGCCAACTCTTGTTGAGCTCTTTGCTGCAATTAGCTAACAACAGAGCGCCAAGGTGAGGGAAAGCCAAATGTCTGTGAACAAAGAAAGTGTGACTCCAGGCAGGGAGACTGCAAAGTGGGGTGGTGGCAGTCTGGTCTAAAGTGAGTGGGTGCCTACAGAGAAAACCCTGAAAGAAGGGCAGCAGGATAGGTCAGAACAAATAACCTTTTCTTCATTATTTTAAAAAGGACTTTTAATGAAAATAAAGATCTGGACCAGAACATGCAACAGGGTGAAATAAAACATTTTGTTTGACTTTTTTCTCTCTCCAGTCACTCACGTACTTTTTGCATTCCTTCCTATGCAGGGCCTGTTACCACTGCGAGCAGAGTTGTTGCTGACTTGGAAGCAATGTGGAATTGGGTACAGCACTTCTGCAGACAGATCATCTGAGATGTACCCTTCACAACATCCACCCAGGGAGCCAAGCATTTTATCCCTGTGATTTGGGGCAAAGCTCTCCCCAGCTCTAAACTTCTGCAGTCACCAGTCACACCTCTGGAACCCTTAAGAAGGTTTAAGTGGCCCTCTCATAATGTCACCTCTGCTCCCAGAGGAGTGCTGATAAACTTTTCTTTGAAAAAGCCTTTATCTGGACCTGAGAACTTTATTTTGCACAGGCAAATGGTTTCAGTATGTACCCCTCCCACTGCAGATACCCTTTCAGGTTGGGTTCTCCTGTTGTGATACCCTCCCCATCATGCCAGCCTGGCAGGCAGAAGGGTGGAGGGACACCCAAACCTTTAAAACATTTTGTGCCAATTTGCAAGAAAGCAACAAGGAAAATTTTAACGAAATCTTTGCCAGATGGGAAAGATCTTCACCAAGAACTCTAGTAATCTCTAGTCATCTGGAAAAAAAACTTCCTTTATGAGAAACTGTGGTAAACTGACTCCATAATCTGATTACTTGCCCAATGAGAGGCTGTTGAGCCCTGTTTCTGATCCAGGACACAGCAGCATAAACAAGGCATGATTTGATCAAAGTCACTGGAGCAGCAGAGGGGGATGTACAGCATGACCATGAGGAACATCTGGCTTATTGCAGTAACAAAGTCTGGACCAAGTGGATTTCAAGCATCTCACATTTACAGCTGCTTCAGTCTACAAGAAGATAGGCAATATCTGTAGAGATATTCTTGAAATGTCTGAATGAAATAAGGCCACAATGCCTTGTGAGAGACCCTACTGAGAACAGTGCTATCTATATAGCACAGAACAGAGACCCTACTGAGAACAGTGCATATAGCGCAGACTTTGGAGCAGCAGAGCCCAGAACATCTTAGTGAAGCACCTAGCCAAATCCAGGGTTTGGTCAGTCACCCTCACTCAGAAACAGCCGATTTCAGCCAAACTAACTATGTTAATATGAAAAATTTCTTGGTGACAGGTGTTCAACACTGAGATTATTTAAAATGCCAACAAAGATTTTTTTTTCATGTGTCACCAGTCTGCATTGCCAAGAGTCTCGTCACAAGAAAGCATTAAAATTCATGCAAAAAAAAATTAGTAACATTTTTGGCAGGGCAGGGCATTGCAGCATTGGAAGAGAGAAATCTTGGAGGAATCGAGACAAACACACAGCTGGAAGCTGAAAAAGCTTCGCCAGCCACTCACTGTGCCCATCCCAGATTATTTATTTGCAGAATTGCCGAAGGCAGGAGGGTGCCGGGTTAAGAAAGGCGAGTGGGGTGGAGAACTCAGCGAAAAACGGCTCCAAGCAGCAGCCTCGCAGGGAGACAAAACCAAGCATCCTTTGAATAGGGCCGCCAGCGCGGGGATGCGGGGCGGCAGGAGGAGGTGCGGAGCGCGGCAGGGAGAAGCGGGAGGAAAGTCTGCCGCCGCCGCTGCCGCTGCCATCACGGCGGGACGATTCACATTTCCCGACGTCACTCGCAAGCCCCTGCGGCCGCGGGGATGCTCCGAGCAGCCCCGGCTGCAGCCGCGCCCCCAGCCCGCGGCGGGGGGGCCGGGGCCGGGCCGGCGGCGGGCGGGGCGGGCCGGGCCGGCGGCGCGGGGCCCTTTAAGAGGTGCCGGCGGCACAGGCCGGGCGTGCGTGGAGCCGCGGCCCCGCGGCCACCGCACCGAGCCCCGCTCCCGCTGACGGACCCCCGCGTCCCATTCTACCGAGATCCATCGCATCCCACCAAGCCGGGATCCACCGCGCGGCGCCGCTGCACGGACCGCTCTGCAGGGAGTGCCACTGCGCGGAGCCCCCTCCCGCATCCCGCCGCCGACCCGCATCGCCCCGAGCGCGCCCGCCCCGCGCTGCCCGCGGCGCGTCCCGGCGGCGCGGCGGGCATGGC
>QUSF01000026.1:8139259-8239548 GCA_003676055.1 Chloebia gouldiae | reverse complement strand
GCATGGCAGCCGGGAGCCGGCGCGGGGGGGCCCGGCTGCCGCCGCCGCTGCCGGCCCTGCCGCTGCCGGCTCTGCTGCTGCTGGCCCTGCTGGCTCTGCCGGCGGCGGGCGGCGGGTGCGCGGCGGAGGGCGGCCCGCTGGAGCCCTTCGATGCGCTGTACGCCAGCGGGGTGGAGGCGTACTACGGCGGGGACTTCGCGGGCGCGGCGCGGTGCCTGGAGCGGGCGCTGCGCAGCCGGCGGGAGCTGCGGGCGGCGCGGCTGCGGTGCCGGCGGCTGTGCCGAGCGCAGGTGCGGCTGGCGGAGCCGGGCCCGGGCGCCGGCGGGGACCTGGCGTTCTTCGGCGCGGTGCTGCGGCGCGCAGGGTGCGTGCGGCGCTGCGAGGAGCCGCGCCTGGGGGCCGCGTCCCGCCACCGCGCCGCCGAGGAGGTGCGCGCCGACTTCCAGCGCAGGGTGCCCTACAGCTACCTGCAGCGCGCATACATCCAGGTAGGCACCGCCCGCCCTCCTCACCGCCCTCTCCAGAGGGTTCCCCGCGCTTCCATACTCCCGAACGTCCCAGGTGTGCCCCCTCTGCCATCTCTCCCAACCCTCTGCCATCTCTCCCAAGCCCTACAGGTGTGGTCCCCCAGGACGTTCTCTCTGGTGCGTACGGTCAGTGGTCATGGCTAGTTGCCGAGAGAGGGAATCCTGGATGGCAACGTAGATTCTCTCCGTTTTTGGTTAACCTGTGCTTTTCCTGTCTTCTTTTGAGTGGTTTTTCTATTTGCTTTGGGGAAAGGATGCTTTTGTTTTACTATAACGCAGTATAATTATGAAAATTGTCTGCCTTCAGTTTGCAGAAAAAACCCCAGAAACCCCTCAGTAACGCCCCCAATGCCCTCTGACAGAGGTGTTTCCCTTTCAGACAGCCTGAAGTGATTGCATGTTTCAGGAGCCGGGACTGTAGGTGAAGCTGGAAGGTACATAACCTGTGTTCCAGGGACCTGATGGTCATTGTCCTGATGTGATGTGAAATACTTCGCAGTATTTCTGCAGAGTAACAGTGTGCAGTCAGTATTCAGCAGCTGCTGACATCCTGAGTGTCATCCTCTTATCCCAGTAACTTCTGCCTTATAACTGGTGCCTTCTCTGAGAAAAATGGTGGTTACTCTTTGAACTTCCTGGTCAAAAAAAAGAAGAAAAACCCAACTCCGTTCCACCAACCCACACCATGATAATGGTATTTTTCTTACTTATTCAAGACTTGTGTTCTGTCAAGCCAGCTACCTGTAGTAAGTCTTCCTGTTCATGACTAGTAAGGACAGAAATTCTGGGAATTTTGTTTCATGCCAAGCGGAATGTTTAAAGCATTTCTGGAACATCTCCCTGTGGATTTCTGCTTTATTTAAGCACATTCATAACCTTTTAGTTACTATAGGCAACTTAATAGGTGAAGACCTGCATAGCAAAGCACAGGGAGGTTGATTCTGCTGAAATCCATTTCTAAGTGGACAAACAAACATCTTTCCTATGCAGTGCTGGTGCCTGTGGTGCAGTTCTTACACAGCAACACGTCAAGGAGGTAAACAGTCAGCACTCTGAAACCTAGTGGAAAATCATAGCTACATTGCTTTTTCTATGCTTCCTTTTCTGTCATTGCCTTAATGTCACTTTTACAAGTGAGGGACTAGAACTGCATTGGCTTAAACTCTAATGGCCATGTGATACATAGAGTTCCTGAAAGGAATCCTGGGGGTGAACTGGAACTGTAATTTGGCTTGTGTGCAGTGCCAGTGCAGCTGATGATCCTATATCTTTTACAGATATTCTGTGTAGTGTCAGCATCTGTGGGAAGTGACACAAAATTTGTCATGCTAAAAAATTAAGTGATTTCTTAATCTGATCTTTCAGACTCACTGATGTCAATCTCACTGAAGAACTTTCCTCTAAATTAAATGATAGGGTTTTTTGTGTCCCAATTCAGTAATATTGATGTATAAAACCCAGAAAATTTTAGGCTATGGGCTGTTCTTGCATATATACTTCTACTGAGATTGAGGTTATTTTCCTCATTTAAAATGGCATTCTAAGCTTATCAAAGCAATGTGTTGAAAACAGCCCCTTTAAAATTTATTGTATGTGTGACTCATGTTAATTTGCTTTTGCAACATCTGGGGATTTTATGTTCATGCTAACGCTGATTTCACTGCTCTCAGATGGAGCAGTGGATGTTCTGTTATCTGCGTGGCTGTCCGGGTGTCAGGCATTGGAGCCAAGGGATGCTACTCTCTGATTAGATGAGTTTGTGTTTTTAATAGCTTTTTCTTTAACCCTTTCTGATGCTCTTGGGTTTTTAAAGCAGCAGTCTGACCAACCTGGTCCCTCACAGCACCCTGTGATTTGTCCACGTCCTCACCTGGCTGCTTCCTGTACCTGAGCTCTGCTCCCAGGATTGCCCTTTTGCTCTGGCTCAACAAGTCTGTGCACAGGAGAAAATACCCCACATGGGATTTGCCTGCACTTGCACCAAACATGAGATCTACTGTTGTACACTTGGATGTGAACCATCCCCTCATGCCAAGGCTGAGTGCCAAGGCTTTGGCATGTTCCCTGGGGGCTGGGATGCATCAGCTCCACACCCTCTGGGTTGACTTTGGCTGCAGCATCTGCTCAGCATTCTGTCTGAAAAGAGGAGCTTCAAAGTGGGGTTTCTGCAGAGCCCCCCTGCCATGTTGTGGGTGCACAGAGAGGCTGCACAGCCCTGGGGGTGGCCGCTTCACCCTGCTGTTTTGCTTCTTGAAACCAAAGAGGAAATGACATAGGTTCAACATCCTGCTGTGTACCATGTCCAGCTCCTCCCTGGGCTGCATCACGAGGCCAGGATGCTGAGCACTGGTACAGAGCACTGGGAGGATGGCAGGGATTGGTGCCATTTGTGGTTTGAGAGAAGAGGAGCGGCCTGGAATGTGCTTCCCACCTCCCACTCTTGCTGACCTCGTGCTTGTTTGTTTCTCAGGAGGGGAGAAACACATCCTGTCAGGAGGGAGTGACAGAGCAAGGAACAGATGAAAAAAAATTGAAGGGTTTGGCTGTTGTGCAGTGCTTTGAAAAACGGTGCTGAATATACATGAACTAATTCTTGCAACACTGCGGTGGGGTAGGAAAAGCAAAGGCTTTCAGTCCTGCTGGACACATGCACAGCCAAATGTTGGCCAGCACTGTGTGTGTCTCTGCTGTTCTGGGAGCAGCAGAGCCACCCAGATGCCCTGGGAGCAGACAGGGCTCCCCACTGCCTTTTGGTGCCCTGGGAACAGGCTGGGGTCTCCCACTGCCTCTGGTCTCTCTGAGCAAGCACCAGCACAGCCTGGCCCCGTTGTGATGGTGTCAATGAATTGCAGTGAATTGCTGGAAAACTGGTGCTAGATTTGGAAGTTTTGGACTTTTTTTGCAACTTCTTTTTTGCTTTTTTGGGACTTTTAAAACTGGATGATAGCAGCAGATGCGCTGGGCTGCATTGCTCCTGCTTCTGAGCAGATGCTGAAGATATTCCTGCACAGAGAATTGTAAAGGGGCAGAGAGGTGATGATGTGTGTAGGTGAAATACCAGTGCTATCCCTCTACAAAAACGTGTTCTATCAGCCTTTGATGTGATCGTCCCCATCATCCTATCAATTATTTCCTAATTTATCCATACTTCTCTGAAATAGAAACAGTGGTCTTCTGAAGATCATTTTTTCTATTTCACAGACATGATCTGAGTGGTTCTGGTGACTCTGGCATGATGTGAGGAGAGGCTGTGGTGCACTGCAGGAATGGGACAGCTTGTGGATTCAGCTGAGGGTTTCTGTCATCTTTGGGCTCGGGGTCAGGCTCCTGAAGTTGACTGCAGACTCTACAGACTATAGACAGATTGCATTGAACAAGCAGCCCAAGTCCAAATGTGTTTGCAAGGCTACTTTGTGGCTTCTCAATATGTATTTAAGTAGGAAGACTCCTCCTTTTCCTAGGAGAGCTGTTTTCAGGTAATTTGGAAATATAGTGGGTGCATCTGTTTGAGGCAGTTAGGGTGGGGTGGGTTTCACGTGTGGAAACAGAGAAGGAGATGAAAACATGCAATGCTCTCCAGCCCACTGTGAAAAGGTTCATTAGTGGGTTTCTGCTGTCATGTCCTATGGGCTGGACAGTTTGCCAAATGCTGGTGAGTCTCAGTTCTGTGCTGGCTGCTTGGTCTTTGTCAAAGAAATAACCTCTGGGCTTGGCAGGTGGGTGTGGTAGGATCACTTGCTCTCTTAAATATTTTATTAGTCATGTCCTTCTTTATTTGCTTCCATAGTCATGTTGTTTCTGTAAAAACCGAGCCTGCAGGCCATGATGTTCCTAACCCTGCTTTTTGGAGTTTTCCTAGCTCTGAGAGTGAGTGGAGGAGGAAATGTACACAATGTACACCGTGACAGTGTTGGCTGCTGCGAGCTGCTGACTCAGGAGCTGTGTTGGAGCTTGCCCTGGATGGTCTGCCGTGAATCCTGTGACAGAGCATTACTTCCAGTCCCCAGTCTAACTTCTACAAGTCAGCTTGGTCCAAAAACAAGTATCACTGTGTCAATTGCAAAACCAAGTCTTGTTTCTCTCCTACTTACTGACCCTCCCCTTGAGGTGTCTTTCCATTGTCTCATCCTGTTAATAGCCATGGCATTCCCTGGCCTGCTTGCTGGGTTGATGGCTATAGCCTGTTTTAATTTTTTGTGGATATTGGTGTGCTGTTGCTGAGCATTTCCTCCCAGTTTGTAAATACTGAGTTGCAGTGGTCTTGTCTCCCCACTTGCCTGAATGCCCCGTTGCACATCAGTGAAGCATGGCAGGAATTGTATGTACGTAGTCTGTAACCACCAGCCTTGGCTCTAGATGAGAAAAAGCCTTTTAGCCTCTGCTTGGGTTTAAAACAATAAATAAAACAAGTCCCCAGCATGCTGGACATTGCTTCTCTCTTAGTAATGCCAGACTGTAGGTGGAGCAAAAGGGGCAAGAGCCTGACTGTGTCTGCCTTATCCTGACTTTGGTTTGAGCTATCCCTTCCTATGTCTGAGATGTTCTTCAGTTCTGTTACCATCATGACTTCATGTGTTGCAAGCATAAAACAATAATGTTTAGGTCTTCTGTGTTGTAGGAGAGACTGTTTATTTGTTTTTTAAAGCCGTTTCTTTTTTTCTAAAACAAGGTCTTGTTTAGGGAGAACTTCCACTTTTACCTTCAATGCTTTTACCACACTGCAGCAGATGGGGCAGTGCTGCAGGCACCACTGGGAACGTGTCCTTGGTCACACTGGACTGTCCTGCCCACCCACACCACCAAGATAAAATGCAACAGGCACAAAAATCACTTGATCACTTAAGTGATTTTTGTGAGAGGAGAGAAACAAAAGAGACAGGTGGGAGGCCAAATCTCAGAAACACTCGTGATACAGATTATTGCCTGACTTCAGTTCTGCCTTTGAAAACTCCCTATTTATGACAATGCAGACCCAAGGGAGGAGAGTTGTGTATGTAAACCTCGGCATTTAACCTCTCCACTCTGGTGGTTCTGTCCCCTGCCAGTGCTTATGTGATCTCTCCACAAGCCACATTTGGGTGTCTGAGTGCCTGTACCAACCCTTGGGATGGTGGTTGTTGAGACACTTCAGCCAAATCCTTTCCACCTTGAGTAACTACTCACTCGCTGCCCACCTCTGTGTGTTTCACAGGGCCAGGGACTTTTGTCTCTGTGACAGAATGTGGATCACCTACCTAGGGGCTGTGGAGTGATTCTGGATTCACACCAATGTAGTTGCTTAGGGAATTTGGTTTGTTTCACTCAAGGACTGCTGTTTTCCATGAACATTTTGCTCAGGTTTCCTTTGTGCCACAATGCTGCATGGACTTAAGCAGATAATGGGGTCCTGTCCTGGGGTAAAGCACACGCTTTGGGGAAATGTGGTTTCATGTGCAGCATCTCGTGGGCAGTGACACAGGATAATGTGTAAAACTTTTTACTTTAAAGTGTTTGGGGGAGCAGCTGTTTCTCACCACAGGCACCACCTGTCCTGCAAGGCCTGCCTGTGCAGTTGGTCTTGTTTTTGCAGGATTTATGTGACATCTCAGATGAAGACCTATAGTAAAACTGTCATATAATCATTATTATTTGGATTTTTACTATTAGTGGTGTTTATTTATCTTCAATCTTGAGAATTGGTATTACTCAGATACTGGATAAATAAACAGATCTGAGACTTAATCTCTTGGAACGTCTCTTTATTTAGATTTTCTGCGAAAGCATTCCTGCTCCTCAGCAGAGGGTAAATGTTAGTGCTCAGAAAGTTAAAATTATTTAGGACAGAAATAAACTCAGTTTATGGGGATGGAAAACTTTTGAGTCTTGATGGTTGGGTCAGTGTCCTGGGTTTAGAGCAGGATATTTAGTCCTGCCCTCAGACTGGGACACTGACCCAAGTGCCCCTGCTCCTGTTCTTGCTGATCATTTCAAATGAAATGCTTCTAAAATGTTTAGAGTTGAAAATATTGTCAGAGAGGGAAAGAGGTGACCCAGTGGTGCAACTCTGCTGCTAGCACATGCAGACTAGGTGCATCTTTGTCATGAAGGCATTTCTGTCTTCACAGGACTCTCAGTCTTGACTTTTTGGACTTGAGTATGGACTTGTGATGTACTAAAATTTAGACTAGCCACTTGTAGTGATTTTCAGCTGGTTTCTTTGGGTTTTTGAGTGTTTGGGGTTTTGTAGGGGTTTTTTTTTTGTTTGGTTTTTTGGTTGTTGTTGTTGGGTTTTTTTTGGGGTTTTTTTTTTTTTGTAATAGAGCAAATCCAAAAGCAAAACTAAGGTGTTTGCAGTTTTCACATAATTTCAACTGGTAGTAAATTAGCACAGCATTGCGCAGCAAATCAGGACACAACCAGTAAAAACCTACTGGTCTTAGACCCACTAAGCTCATTTCATACAGCCTAGTAACTATCCATTTGATAGTCAGTCTTGCCAAATTCCTCTTTCTCACTTCATAACTATGCAGTTGTGCCAGGGCTTCAGAATAATATAGAAAAACATACTAATTGTAGACCCAGTGCAGTGGATCCTAGCCTGCAATATTTTGCAGTCTTCTGGAGAAAACAAAGTAACCCTGGATTCCTCCTTATTTCTTGGCAATCTCTGGTGATGTGGCTTGGATGATGGATAAGATAGGTGTGACTCACATGGTTTGAATGGATTTTTTGAGACCTTGATCTAAAGGCCTCCCAGTGCATGTTAATATCCTGAGTGGGATAACAAAACTGGGCACCAGCAGTGCAGGAGAGCCCAGACTTCTGCTGCTGGGATGGGACTCAGGAACCTGCCCCTTCCCTATTCTTGCATCTCCTTAGTTTCTCGTGGTTATTGCACTTTCCCCTGCTGGCTGCTCCTTGGCAGAGCTTTGCTGCTGAACTGCCCTGTCCATGCGCCTTGGTGTGCTGGGATTTGTTAAGTGGCTTTTTGAGCTGCCTGTTAAATCTCATCCATACGTCCGAGAGCTCTGCTCTGGCTTCTGCAGAGCCCTTTTGTTGTCCTTGGCCACAGGAATAACAAACGGCAGCTGATGATGAACTGCATGTGAATGAGCAAAGCAGCTTAGCCCTGCTAAGCAAACTTCTGCCCAGTACTCTTGAGTTGTGGCTGAGGTTTCAGCAAGGATTATTCCAATTTCTTGTACAACTGGTGATTTCATCCTGGATGGTACCAGCAGTGGTGAGAAACCATCCTGTCAGTAGCTGTTGCTTTCCTGCCAACCTCCTGAGCACTGCTGGAGCCTTGCTAGCAGGATTCTGGGCTCAAAGCACTGCTGGGCATCTGGAGCAAGGAATGGAGGGGTTATTTATCTTAGTTTTTTCCTTTGGAGGTGGTATGAATTAGTCATTGTGATTGGGTTTGTTCCCAAGGAGTGGGAACCCCTGTTCTGTGCACAGGCCGTGTTTCCGTGTGTGTAGTCTGGCCTGAGGCCAGGCTGAGTTGGGATGAATCGATGTGAACCCGGAGTGACCCAGCTGAGGGCCGTGGGGTTTCTCTGCCGTAGCACTGGGGAAGCTGAGATCAGGACTTGGCCAGTGTGTTTCAGCAGTAAGGGATGGCAGGAAGGAGGACACGAACTTCCCTGGATGCTTTTGTTTCCAGCCCATGTATCAGCAATAAGGTATTGACATTTTTATTTCTTGGCCATGAGTTGGTGATGACTAATGAAGGCAGGGGGTCTGCCTGTGGGTGGGTTCAGGCAGCAAAGAGCTGTTCCTCATCAGCCTGTACCTTCATCTTTCCATGACAACTGGTCAGTTAAACAGACCCTCCAGGGCTGACGTCAAGGGTCAGGGATTTGGCCACCAAATAATTATAGCAACAAAAATAGCATCACTTCCCCACCCCTTCCTTCCCACATGATCCTGCTGAATCCCAACTCATAAATGTCCTTTTTTTTCTTTCTTGGATGAGAAGCAAAGCCCACATGTATTAGCTGGAACATATGGCAGGGTTTGGCTGCAGCCCATAAGTTGTGAAGGCCAAATATTCACTTGTAGCTTCTTGTTCACTTAAAAAAAAAAAAAAAAGGGGGAAAAACACGTTCTTTCAGGATTGGATGAAAGGCTGAGTCTGTGCTCATGCTGGGATGGGAAGCAGCTAGGCTGTGGGACAGCACGCTGACTGTGCTGTTGTGATGGGGAACGTGTCTCCTCACAGCCATTGAGAGGTGGCCTGGTGGCAGTGGCCACCCTGCTCCCTGCCCTAATGCTGTTTCTCAGGTCAGGCAGAGTTTGCAGACAGGCTGCCCAGGAGAATGCCACCAGCACCAGGGGTGCAGAGCAGTCAGTGGGTTTTACATATGGGTTAGCCACAGAAAGGAGAGATTCTGTCCTTGTCGAACTACAGGTTTTATTAAGGATCATGGGAACATCTGGGAGGGCACAGAAAATTTGTGAAGGAGAGGAAAATGAAGGGACATTGTCAGAAATTGACTGTCTGCACCACCAGAATGTACCTGGTGTATCCGAATTTAAAAAATCAGAAGCATCCCGAAAATGCTTGTTAGACACCAACATGCTGCTTTTCACCATGGGTTTTCCAAAGCAGCTGCAATGGTGGCCTTGATCTCACATCATATCCCTGCAGAAAGATGAGCCTGAGACTGTGCTGAGTCCTGTCCAAGTTAGAGGTGGGAGCACATGAATCCGCAGAGCCTTCTGCCTGAAAAAAAAGGGTGGGTAAGTCCTGCCTCAGAGTATTGCAAGTAGGGCACTGCCTACACCCACAGCTCTGCGAGGTCAGGGCTGGACTCCCAGGGGTGCAGTGGGGGAGATGTGCTGAAGTTCATTGCCCAGGGCTACGGGTGCAACTTCTTTTGAAGATGGAGCCAGCCATATTCCTTCCCTGGAAAGATCAGTGGTGTACCGAGAGAAAGAGCTTGGAAAACATCCTTCAGAATATTTACTGAAGGTGTTGCTATGCATGCCCAGAAACTGAAGCACAGTCTGTTGGTTCCCTTGCTTAGAAAGCTGCTTTTAAAGTGGTTTTGCCAAGGCACTGCCTGTTCTAAGGTTTATATGTATTCTGGGGCATCTGTGACCTCAGTTACTCTGTGTCTTTGGAAACAGATACAAAACTGCAAAGTTTCATTGAAATAGTCTGAAAGGAAGATTTTAGTGAAATATTTTAGTGAAAGGGAGGAAAATGTTGTGTCTTATCCCCATTTTTCCTATTTATGGAGCTGCTGTTGCAGGGGCTGAGAATGGACAGCAGTTTTCTTACCTGTGGGTAGCACTGATCCTGGGGATGTGTTTGCAGGCTGTTAACCAAGAGTTGTGATATATACCGAGCTCCAGAGGTGGGTGAGGAAAGGCTGTTCCTTGGTTGGGAGCTCTACTCCATTTTCTTTAACATAAGTGTTGCACCCTGGTACCCAGGTGTCTCTGCTGCTTCTCTGGATTTGTCACTCCAGGGTCAGTCCCAGACTCCTCCAGCCAGCCACCCTGGCTCACTGCAGTGCTGCTCAGTAAAACTTGGTTTCAGCTTGGTTCCTGCTACAAGGCAGGCAAATACCAAATAAAACAGTGATGTGGTGCTTGAGGGAGCAGCTTGTCCACTCAGCTGTCGAGTGCACATCCCTTCTGTGCAGCCTAGGCTGGGCTGCAGGATTGTGGTAGCTCACTTCAGGCGTGTGCTGTGTGCTGTGAGGATGCAAAGGACATCCTCAGGCTCCCCCAGAGCTGTTTCCTCAGGTAATATCCATGTCTCCAGCTGAGTTCCAGCTGAAGCCAGGCTCCATGCAGCACTTTTGCCTGCATGGGGGAGCTGAAGCTGTTGCACCCCTGTCTGCCATCAGCATGACCTCTGTGTGCTCTCCCAGCCACCCTTCCTGCTGCTGGAGTTTGCTCTCCACCACCCAAACTGGCAGAATCTTTCTCACTGTACCCTGAGCATTCCTTGACCAGACTCACCACCCTCTGCAGGGCCAGATCCTATGCACACTCAGTGCTTTAATGCTGGTTCAGGTCTCACTCCTGTGGCCTCAGTGACTTGGGTGTAACAAAAGCTCCACATGGGACATCAGTGCCTGGTAGTTCCCCAGGGCCAGCACTGTGAGAGGAGGCAGCTCTGCAAGGCACTGCTCTGTAGAGGACAAGGCTTGTAGCTCCCCCATGGCCTGGGATGTGCAGGGCAGTTCCAGTTCTGGCAGCTGGACTCTTCCATGACATAGCTGAAGCTCTGGGAGTTGGAGTAGGCTATGATCCTTTGAATGTTGCCAAACTCAGATCTGAGCTTAACAAAAGAGATTTTCCCATCTTGGGAGAGTCATTCCAACCTGATTACTGTTTGGATTGTTCAACAAAACAGTCCCTAGAAAATGACTTTTGCACTGTAGCAGAAGGCTTCCCACAGTGGCGTTTTTAACTCCAAATCACTGTTTCTTTAATCACTGTGCTTCTGTTTTCCAAATATATTTTTGGATCATTGCTGTGAAATCTGGCTAGATGACAGACTTGTAAATAAACCATTTTTAGCTTCTAACAGTTTTTGGATCAAACCAAACCAGGTAGAGAGACCTGAATGACCATTCATCTGGACTTTCTCTTTGAAAGTTACAGCTCTTAAAGTTGTCACTGATTTGCAGCAATCAGTAGACTCAGCTGTCTTGAACAGCACAGTGTAGAAGCCATAGTGTCCTTCATTATGCTTTTGAGAAGTATTAGATAGTGAAAGTTTGCATGTTTCAGGCCTATTGTTTACATTCATGTCCTTCTGCTGCTGTTATACATGGTGGATGTTACAGCTCAGGTCCTAAATGTTGGAACCCTGCTCAGAAAGGGTTCCAGGTCCTTTGGGATCTTCTGTGCTGCTCTTTGGGGTTGCCTTGGTATTGCAGCCAACCTGTGCTGAATAACAAAGCCCTGCTGAGTACGATTGCTAGCTGAGCTCTTGCATGCTCTGGGTGTGTGTTACTGGCTTTTCTTGCATGCACAGATGTGCATGGAGCTGGGGAGATGGACAGGAAAACCCTCCTGGTGTTTGCCTGTGCTGCACACCTGAGATGGGAGGGAGTGCTCAGGTGTGAGAGCTGGCAGTGCTTAGCCCCTGAGTGAGGGATTATTTCATCAGGCTAAGAACGTACTCAAGCCTAGAAAGGACTGTGTTTGGGAAGTGATCAGGATTACTGTGCCAAGTGAATGCTGATGTTGCTATCAGTGCTTTTAAGTGCCATTTGGTCAATAGTGGCACAGCTGGGTCAATAGTGCATTATATCAACCACTTTACTGTCCATCTTATTTAAGCCATTTAATGGCAGCTTTGGAAGTTATTCTCTGCTATTGAGGGAGGAGAGCTAAGCCCAGACAGTTGAGAGTTCAACTGTATTTAATTTTGCTGTTTGCTCTTGAGTCCTAGGGCTGGAAAGGTAAAAATTGTAGGAAGACAAGGAAGGCAGAATCTGCTTTTCTTTTCACAGTGTTCTCTGTGTCAGGAGGATCATCAGGCGTTTTGGAGGTTATCCTTGTAGATTCCCCTGTTGCAAAACTGCAGTAGAATTTTGGCTGTGCTGTATTTTCCCTTTTATGTGCCAGCAAGCTTGGCCCTCTGCTCTTATCTACACTTAGTGCTTTAGCAGTCCTGAGCATGGAAAACTAGATCTGCTTTTGCTTAGCACTATAAGCCAAAAAGCAGCACTCAGCTATCTCTTGTTTCAGAGCCAGGGTGCTGCTGAGTGCAGAGACTTTGTCCAGCCAGTGACGGGTGACAACAGAAGGATGTCAGTGCTAGGGAATTTCAGACAGAGATATGTACCAAAGGCTGCTGAAAATAGCAGGGTTTGAAGCCTTCTGAGTTGCACACTTTGATCTTGGTCCATGCTGAGGACAACTGCTCTGACTGACGGACTGCACTGTAAGCTGGTGATGGATTTAGCAGAGTCCTCACAGGTGTCTGAACTTGAGACCTGCTGATATTAGCAATAAAGCAGTGTAAAATGTCTAGTAGTGTATCTCTCCTTTAATCGGAGAGCACTGAGATGGAGGTTGTTAGGATAAACGGAAGGGAGTGTGACGCAGCTTATTCAGAAAGAAAAAGAGTTGAAGTGGTGCCTGTATTTGCTGAGGACTCATATCTGTTCTAATGACTCAGGTTGATGCCTGATGACTTACTAAAGCACAGCTGCACTGTGCATTGAACGTGTGTGTTGAATCCAGCCTGTGGGGTTTTCGTTCTGCACAGTGCTCACATGGGATCCGGCAGAGCTCAGGCTCAGACGTAGCGACCGCCTGATGGTCCCAACTGGGTTTTATTTGGGAGCGTGTGACCCAGACACCAGAACAGTCCGTGAGGCAGGACAGGAATGGCTGGGTTTGCTGCAGCCCAGCACCCCATGCCCTGATGTGCCCATCTGTGGAATGGGTTTGATGTGCAGTAATTGCACACCAGGCACCCGGCGCTGTGAGACACGGCTGACATCACACGTTGGGGGAGTGGCAGAGGCGCTGCGTGGTGTCCCTGCTCTGTGAGTCAGTTCCAGCAGGAACAGCACACATGAACAGTAGCAGATTAATTAAAGATGTCCTGTTCTGCAGAAGGCCAATTATGGAGCAGTTTGCTCAGAGTCAGTAGTGCTGCCTGGCTTATTAGCAGGGCATGAGCTGACTGTCTCCTCAGAGGAGAGCAGTCATACAGCTGTGGCAATTCACTGCCACAGCTGTCCTGCACGTGAAAGAGATGTGGATGTCAGCCACGCAGGTGCAGGGCAGGTCAGCTTCCAACCCTTTGTTAAAGCTGCTCCACAGGCACTAGAGCAGTGTCTGTGCTCCATACAGCAGATATTTGCAGTCAGGTGTTCCTCACTACCGTTGGAGAGATCTCATTGACTTCAGTATCTTTAGTATGTTTATTCCAGATTTTTCTCCTTGAGCTGTTGCTGCTGCTGTTTAAAGGGCCCTCAAAACCTGATAATATGCCTGGGACCTGGGGAAAGTGAGCATCTCAGACGAATGGGAGTCAAAAATCATCACCAGGCTGCAGAATAATTGTTGTCCTTGTTTAGGCCTTCAAAGCCTGATAGGATAATTGTAAAAAATGTGACTCAAGGGTTTTCTTTGGAGTGGTTCTTAAGTTACAAACATTTTCTGGTTGGGACCTTGACTGAGTGTGGAAAACCAGCTGCCTTGTCCAGGGGCAGCAGCTTTCATTTCACAGGACTCATCTGGCTGAGGATGAAGGGTGAAGTGTCCTAAATATCCAATGTCCTAAGCCAAATCCCATCCCTCTGTCACACCACTTTATGGCCTAATAGGCCATTTATGGCCAAATGCCATAAATCCCATTCTATAATTCACCATAAATTACCCTGTGAATCTTTTCTATGCACATTCCTATTTCTTTCTGGTGAACCTCACCAGCAAGACCCCTACAATCATCATGAACTACTGCATGGAGAGTCAGACCCATCAGCTATAGGGCTCAGCAGGGCTGACAGCTCATCTTGTCTCAGCTGCACTGCTTGAGGAGAGTTGCTGAAAGGGATTCTCCCTTTCCAGCAAGGCTTTATCTATTTTTGATATTGCTTTACTCTAAACAAACAAACAAAAAAAATCTGTGCTGGAAAAAGAATTACTTCAACATCCACTGAGATTTGTTTTGGAAAGCTGATACTCTGTTTGATTTCAAATTCACGAGGTGAACTGAAATTTCAGCTCTGGAGCATATTTTGCTTTGTTTTCCACCCATGGGAGAGCTGAAAGAGAAGAGCAAGCAAGAAAAGTGGGGCAGGGAAGAGAAGTGGCAAAGGAATTGGGAAAAGGAGTCACAGCATCAAATGTGTTAGGCAGACTCCTGTGCCAAACTGCAGGAGGAGGTCATGGGGATGCTGTTATATTGAGGGGCACTTGCCTGTACCAGGGTTTGAGGAGGATAAGTAGTGATGGGTTTGTTTGTTTTGAAAGGAGGAACTTGCCAAAAGGTTGGATTTGAACTTCTTCCTGTTGGAACCTGGAGCAAGAGTTCCTGCTGGGGCTGAAGCAGCCAGGCAGGCAAGGCACACTGTGGCTGGGAAAGAGGGAGCTGATGGTGGTATCTCACAGGGTCTCAACCCTGCACAAAGCAAACAGCTGCTGTTCATGTCTCTCAGCTTGTCACTTTTGAAGGTCTTGAAGGCCATGTAGCTCTGCTTTCACTCCCTAAAGCCTGTGTGCCAGGTGTATGGAAGAGCCAGCACTGTCTCACAGGGGATGTGGTCCTTCCTCAGGAGGGACTCATCCTCCAGGCCAGGCAGGCAGAGAGATTTAACCAGGGTTATTCTCCAGTAGTGTGTGCATTGGGTTTTCACATTGCTGAAACATGTCCAAACATTGTTATTGCTTTTTCTCCTAGTTTCTAGTAGAAGATTTCATATTTACAGTAGGACACTGGTCTTCAGCAGCAAGCATAGACACATTTCTTTTCTGAACTACAGAGACGTGGATTGCTGCAGAAGAAAATTCACAATGATTGTTGTTTTGATGGGCCCCATGCTAGCAATTGGGAGTGTCATAGCCTGTCCATAAACACCTTTTCTACTATAAAGTGAGGCTTTCCAAGAGCTTTTGGCTTTTGCCTTAGCAAAAAGGATACACTTCCCTGGCATGGGATGCAGTACCCCAAACGCTGCTTTACCCCAGACATACATCTTTGTATCTAATTGCACAAGTGTTAGTGTGTTAAACTGCTGTGTGGTATCTTCCACAGAGTTTGGCAGGGAGGTTTGTAAATTTGGGAGATCTTGGAGCTTGCTTGTGCATGCACACTCATGTGCACTCGTGAGTGCAGAGCCTTAGGAATGAGTGTAACAACTGTATTCCTTGAATCTTTCCTAGTTCCTCAGTAGAAGAAAACGTGCCAAAAATACAGTACCCTGAAGTTGTAACTTCTCTCTTTGTTCTCATTTGCTCATATCTCCAGAGGAATGAAATCATTTATTTGATTTGCCCTGATGCTTCACACTCCTGCTTATGAATGGCTGGGACAAGACTGGGAGTATGAATAGCCTGCCTTGGAAAGATGTGTTCACTTACTTGCACGGTGGTGTCCAAACAGAGGAGCTGGCTCTGAAATCCTATCAGTAAGGCTATTGAGTAACTTAAAACCCTTCTCGTAGATGCTTTGAATTTCTTCCACTCTGACATTGTGTAAGCCCCTACTGAAGTTTCATTACCTCAGTAACCACAGAAAAGCAGCCAGCCTTTTCACTGAAACCTTCCCCACAAAGGTCTGGATTCATTCCCTCACCCCCCTTTTTCCTTGAATGCAGAGCACAGCTTTTTGTAGTTTAAATAACAGGGGAGAAGGCCAAGACTGTATATGGATGTGGGTGGCATCATGCTAAAGAAGTAAGAATGTGTCCTGACCCCTGGCTATCTCTGTGTCCCTCTGTACTAAATATGGAAGGAGACCTGTGTAATTTTCAACATAATTAGGATATTCAGTACTTTCTTTAGAGTAGCTTATAACAGTTCAGTCACAAGCAGCTGCTGTTTCATGGGCCATTCTTGGTATTTTCTGTGCTTTAAATAACTCCAGAGTTTTGTGATGTGCTCTGGTGAGATTTTTCCCTACTTTCTCTCTAAAATTTGTTCCAGAGCCTTGTGTATTGAGTCATTGATTCACCATTGGTTCAGCAGGGCATTGTGGTGTGAGAGTCAGAAGATTTCTCTATTGCTCCTTCTCTTAGGGGCAGTATTCCTGGCAGAGGAACTACAGCCCTCCCCAGAATGGTACAAGTCCTCCTCAGCACAAATATCCCCTTCCCACATTCACTACCAAGCCCCATCCAGGTTTCTTCTAGCCTGACTCCTCCTGCTACTTGTAATATAGATCAGAAGAGTTACCAAGGAATAAAAGAAATGTATTTTTTTGCCAATTTTTCATCTCATCTGGTTGTACCCAAGGAGACAACCACAATATATGCCACTGCTATGTAGAGAAGCTAAAATATCCTGTTAAAAAATTGAGACAAACCTCTGCCAGCAGCCACTACATGGAGCTGCTTAGGGCTTTTTCCTTGCTGTGGAATACTGCTAGAATTTGGAAAAAGTTTTAATTTTTGCCTTTTTTTTTTTGTTTGTTTGTTTGTTTTGTTTTTTGGTAGGTTTTTTTGTTTGTTTGTTTGTTTTTTGAGTGGCTTAAGCCCAAACAACTGTAATTGATGGCAAATTGAACATCAAGTGAAAAGGTTTTTTATTTGAACCCCACAAGTTACCAGTTTAAATCAAGTCCAGTTCCACTTGCTGATGCTTTGAGAGGAAAAGGAAAGACCTTTTTAGACACCAGGCAGTGTGTTATATGTGCCTCCCCAGACACTCTCATTTTCAGCCTTTTTTATATTCAGACACCTATAAAATTAGGGGATTATTTTGTTTGGCACAAGATCATGTCTATTTTCAGAAGCACCCAGAGCTGCTCTAAATGCTGCAGTTACTGCTGCTGGGGGAATTGGTGCCAGGCAGCTGCTTTGCATTTCTAGAGAATTTAAGAAAAGTTCACTGTGCTTAGCTGATGTTTTGTGTTTAGTAAAACCTTTTTCTCCCTCAAAATTTCATTAATCACATTATTTGTTGCTTAAGCAGCAAGGTAGCAATCAGGCAGAAATGACTGATGTTATTTGCTCATATGCAATCCAAAGTTGTTGAAGCAAGGAAAGAACATGAGAAGACTTCTCGGTCCTGAGAAAGAAAAGCTCTTGCATCTGGCTGTGCTGTGGGAGATCCAAGGCAAGAAGTTTACCTTAGCTGAGTGAATAAGCCCAAAACCCCCATCTAACAGCCTTCCTCTTTCATGCTGGTTATGGCTTTTTTTTTTTTCCCCTTCTAACTAATGATTTTGTCATGTGTCGTCTGCACAGAGCCAGTGTGATTCTGCTCTGTGCTAGAGGATGGGATGCTCAGAGCCAGTAACAGGTGTACAAACTTTTGGAGTTCCTTCATCTCATAGAGCCTGGAGTGCTTGCACTGATGTGGTAAATAAATTACTGAGAGTGTACATGTTCAGCAAGGTGAAAGCAGGAAGGAGAGTTCCTGCTCTTGGTTTGTGCCCGTGTTCAGAATCTGCTGGGCATCAGGCACCCTCCACCCTGGTAAGATGAAAAGATACAAAGACACTAGAAGTGTGATCATGTGCTTTGTTACACATCACACCGTATCTCGTTAGAATTATTCAGTTTAGAAGACTAGGAAGTTGCCTTCCGTAGAAGAAGTTAAGAAAAAGAACCAAAAAAGCAATGTATGCCAGAAGGGTGGCAGTGGGAAATGGACCAACAGGGCTTCTCTGCTCTGCTCTGGGGAGCATGAGCCTCTCCAGTGATGTGAAATCCATCCCTTTCTTAATTTGTTAATTAATTTCTGTGGTGTAGCTATTGAAACTCTTGTGCAGGTGGGAGGGTTTGCTCTGCACATTTTCATTGCAAGTAACTGCAGAAGGAAAGAGGCTTCACCACACCACAAGGGGGGCTGAGCTCCGTGTGTTGGCAGGAGGGAAAGAATTATCTCTTCATTAGCAAGCTGTGAATGTTTGCACTAAACGTGTTGTTGTGAATTGACTCCTGCAATTCATGTCCTTCCCATGCCAGATGCTGTCAGGCTCATCAGTAAAGCCACTTTTGGCCACCCTGTCATTCTGGTTAGACCTAACCAAACCCAGCCACGTGGGGTGTGAGGGAAAAAAATTCTTGGTGCATACACACTCGTGAATGGGTGAGATCAAGAGACACACTCTTGGTGTTTTCTTAATGTTCCCAAGACAGAAGTTTGCCATGTCTTTGAGTGGATGCCGGCATTGCCCCGAGTCCCTCCCTGGCTGATATCCAGGAAACCATTTTACCATAAAAGCTTTGGTGCTAGGGCTGCTTCCCTGAGACAGATGGTATTTCACCCTTCTTGCTGAGAGAGCCTTGCTGTAATCTGCTAGATAAGGAAGGTATTTTTAATTTCACCTCCAAATACACTACTTGCTCGGAGTCTGGCTCAAACTGCCACAACTGCACATTTTTGCAAGGAGAGGGGGAGGCTCTTGTTTACCACAGATGCTGATTTTACCCCGTCACAGCTTGCTGAGTCACACAGATGCAGCCCAGACATGATGTAGGCTGCATCTCAGACTTCCCAGGTTTTTCCACCCTTGCCGACCTCCCATTCTGGTTCCAGCTAAAAATAGAATTGAGAGACTTGATTCATCCTCCAGAGAAGGAGCAGGAGAATGACCTGGATTTTCATGTCTTTTCCATGCAGGAACTGAAGTTCCAAAGGCAAACATTGGTGTTGGCTCTTGGAGAGAAGATTGGCTTCCTGCTTCATTCCCGGGGACTCGGGACACTTTCTGACTGTACATTTTGGGCTGTGTGCTAGCTCCTGTGGCACTTAGAGATGGGAAACCTTGCTGGGCTTGGAATTTGCTCTGGTGCTGATTCAGGAAGGCAGATGGGGAAGATGCCTGTATTGTGACATGTGACCAAGCTGTTTCCGGGAAGAGAGCTTCTGTGCTTCTTTCACAACTTCAGTGATAAGCAGCCAGCCTGGAGCAGAGCCTGGAAAATGTAGAGAGTCATGGGCTTTTTCATTCTTGGTTGTGCACAGCTTCTTCCTCTTGGCCCTTGAGAAAGAACAGAGCTCTGGTTTATTATTTTCCAGCTCACAGCTAAGGCAGACTAGTCTCATGGAAACTGGATCCATGAGGAAGGAAAGTTTAGAGTGTGTTGGTTTGTTTTCTTTGCCATTTATCTTGCTCCAGGAGATGATGGACTGGGAATGAGGCAGGTATATCATCATCTGAATTATGTGGATTGTCTAGTTTGTTTTGGGATGAATCCCAGTTTCCTTTGGCTGTTTTCATCGTAAAAGGTGTCAAGTGCTTGTGTAAATTTCACCAAGTGACTTGTTGATGCTTCTCGAGCAATAGAGCTTCAGTTGAATTGAGGCATATTTCCCAGCATGAAGAAACGGAGGCTCATGAGTGCCCTGGGTGGGAGCAGTAAATTAGGCAGGTACCAGCTGAGGAGAAGGCTGGTGGAGACAGTGGTGCACCAGTGGCTGCCTGCCTGCCCCGACACACTGATCTTGCTCTACACTTTGATTTCTTCTCTGTTTTCAAAGATGTCCATGATATCAGTCTCCTGGCTCTTTTTATCTCTTTTCCCTTGGCTATACCCTTGGGTTCAACTGAGTGCCAAGGGGCAGCACAGAATCAGAAATGCCTGACCAACACAGGGTTCCTTTGATTTCTGGTTTCAGGAGGAGGCAGAGTTGGGTGAGAAACAGTTTCCTACCTGGAATTTCCTGTTTGGGTGCTGGGAAGGTTGTTAGGGATTCCAATCTTAATTACGAATTTCTGTTCAATTAAGATCCCTCCCAGATAAACTTGAGCCCAATACAAGATGTGTCACAAACATTCTGCTCCTTTGAAGCTCCTTGCAATAACAAGCTGTGGACATGCAGTGCAGTGCAGAAACTACATTTAGATTCTCTGGTGAGAAAACTTACTTGTCCCAGGCTTTTTGTTATTGCTGTTGTTACTCTTAGTAACATTTGTGTGCACTAGAAAATACATGATTAATGAATGGTATTGGGGAAGGAGGAGGAGGTTTGCTTTTGGTTTTTGTTTTTATGCAACTGACAGAGAGAACAGCTGTATCCAGTTACAATAAAGGTTCCTCAAGAGTGGCCAGCACTGGGCACTCCAGGAAGGACAGAAAAACATGCTCAGAGCACAAACAGGATGCTTGTTTTCACTCTGAAAGGCAGTTAGCAATTACAGTGCTTCATTAAGAACTGCAGCAAATGATCTGGCCTGGCAAATTTTCTGAATTAAGTGTTCAAGATCGTTCGGAAATTGTAACTAATTCCTAAAGATCATAGATTCATGTGAATGCTGCATTGAGAGATACAATTAAAAACTTCAATAGTCCAGCCATCTGCTTGGGATGGGTACATGCCAGATTATTATATGTGTTTTTAAAATCCTCCTGAGGACAATCCTGAATTCCCAAAGGAAAATGACCTTGAAGCTGGGTATTCTTTTTCCTGATACGTAGGTAAACATTTTTACATGATACAAACTAAGCCAGTGGCTATACTCTGGTTCCTCACCACCTTTCTTTTTATATGTCAGCCTGCATCTGTAGTGTGTTTTCAGCTCCCTTCTGTGTTTTCAATTCTAGCTTGCGAAAGCCAACTGCTTTCAGTCCTTCCTCCTGGACCAGACCTTCCAGAGTAATTTTCTCTTGCCTTTTGTCCCTGCCCCAGCTCAGCTTGGTTCCACTTTCCCCAAAGCACAGACTTGGCATTTCTTGCTGCTGGTGTCCTGCAGTGGGAATGCCAGGACTGATGTTGCTGTGAGATAGGCTGTTTGCAAGAGCAGCCCACATTCTTTGGGTTATTCTAGCCCTTACATTTCTGCAGAAATCAGATCATTTGCAGGGCAGGTGTGGCCTTTGTGTTTGTAGGTCCAAGGCTGAGTTAAAGGGATGAGTGCGTGTGAAAGGGCCCTTCCTGCTGAGGGAGGCTCTTCCTTGTCCCAGGCACGGGCCGGGGGGGATGCTGCCCACCCGGGAACGCTGACAGCATGTGCAGATGTTTTGGAGACAATGGGATGGACAAAGGCAGCGTTTCTTGTCAGAGTAGGTTCATTTGCTGAGGAAGGTGGTTTCAGAGCCAAAAGAACAAGAGCAGAAGAGTCCCTTGGGTGGTTTCTTGCAGTGTTTTTCCAGAGGAGATGCTGATTTAATACTTCCTGTTGTTCAGTGGGATTCTGCAGTTCCCAGGGCAGGAGAGTTCATGGTGCTGAGCCCTTGTGTAATGGGGTGCAGTGAAATGGCCACACGGGCTCCCCACGCCAGCAGATGTGGGAGATGTTGGGTGCTGCTGCCTGTCAGGCTCAAAACACTGCCAGATTCATGAAGAGGGGCTAGGAGGCAGGGGCAGAACTGCAGGGTATTGCTCTGGAAGCAGCTGGCATTGAGGGAGCCTCCTGCCTTGCTGGGAGCTGGGGAACAGGATAAAGTCATAGCAGAGCTCTGAGCCAGCTCCACAGCTCCATGAAGCTGCAACTGCAGGTGAAGACAACAGTTCCTTAGTGTTTTACTTACAAGCAAATTCCCTTGCACTGGATTATGAATTATCAGATCCAGACAGAGGAAGTCTCTCATAATTCTCCTCTGAGGTAACGCAGATTCTTTGTGAATTAACTTGTTTTACAAACTAGAAGCACAGGATACAAAAACAGTTGTTAAGAATCTCCTCCAAGTAGTACTCCAGTGGATGGAAAGTTAATGTAGGTCAGACAGCTGTGCCAAATCCCAGCTATCCAAACTGGGTAGCAGACTTTCTGCTTTCCTGTATCCCTTCACATCCTAGATGATGTAAGCACCATTAAGCAGCTCAACACGTGTCTATTCCAATCATGTGAATGGATAAAGCCACACGGAATGTGTGCTCCTTGGGGTAAAGGTGTCTTTGGAGAGCTGGAGATGTGTTTTCCATCCCTCCCCTTCACTCTGTTATCTCCAAAGAGAGCTGATAACCTGTCTTCCCTTCCTCCTGGCTTCTTACATGCCATAAACTGCTGACAGACAATAGCAGACCAGTCTGTGATGAGCTGTCACAGAGCAGGGTTATCATCTCACTTTTGCACCATACCACTGCAAAAGTGACAAGTGTTTGATACCATTTGTTTTTTCCTTTTTCCCTTTTCAATTTTCCATCCTATAGTGAAGTTAAAGTTCACTTGTTTATGGCTGATCACATTTTGTCAGCCTTCCCAGCAGCAAGTAGTAGTGCTTGGCAGGGTAACACTGAGAGTGCATGGACCAAAAATTATAAATACCTTGAAATTTAGGTTGCATGCTCCAAATTTCAGTTTTTATAGGGGAAAAAGTATTTCTTCATGTTACAGAAGGGAAGTGGAGAAAATCAAATGCTTCAAGCAAGGTCTTGTCCAGGAATGGAATCCAAATAAGTGCTGTCAGCTTGTGGCCTCTGCAGACAGAGGCAGTTTGGGAGGGGGATGTGAGCTCAGCACTGCACTCCTGTGTCCAGGGACGTGGCTCTGCTGCTGCTGGAGGATGGGGAGAAGGACCAGTGGGAGCATGAAGATGTTGTTTCCAAAATGAGGAAGCCTCTTTAAAAGGAGGAATTAGATGACACGGGCCCTTCACACTGATCACATGAAGGAGGAGGTGGACACGTGTGGGTGTCCTCCATAGGTGACCTCTGTGAGTGATGATAATTCATGGAAAGGAAGGTGCGTGCTGGGGGTCCCATCTGGAAAGTGTTTTTCCTGTGAATTCTGGATTGCAATGAAACCTAGGTGGGAGGAGAGGTGTGTGAGTGACATCTATCCTGCAGAGTTTTGGGATGCTCCAGGGTTATTCTGGAGTGTTGACTACCTGGATTTGTCGCTTCAGTGTAACCACCAAAGTTCTCACCACGTGCACACCTGTGAAATGAGGCTTGTAGCCATGGATAAATTAATTCTATTTGGAAATTTTCATCATACATACATAATAAAAAAGGCCAGATACAAACCTGCATAAAATTCTGGGTGAGAGCTGCTAGAAAGAAATTTTAGTAGGAGATGAGCAGTGATTTAGGGGAGAGATGATAGTAGGGGTTATGGAAGAGTTGAACTGATATGTTTCTGCTTTGTTAATTGAAAAAATATCCTGAGGAGAAAAAAATGCAACACAGTAAATTTCTTTCAGGAGCTGGACACCAATGTTTAAATATCCGCTTTGGTTTTGCCCTGTAGTGTGAGAGAGTAACCCCATTCAGCAATATATTCTGATCAATGTGTCAGTTCCCTTCTCTGGAACACAGAGATCAAAGGTTTTTTGAAAATTCTTCCTTCCCACATGGAGGGCCATTCCTAGTGTTATTTTTGGAACTGGGTTTACCAGAAGTTTTCCAGGAAGAAAACTGCAAATCTCAGTGCTCTGTGGGCCATCTGCTTAATTTAATTTTTTTTTCTTACACATGAGACATTTTGGAGCCTCTACGTAACCAGACAGTCGTGTTGACTGATTCTGACGTGTCACAGAACAAGCACCTTGTAGCCTGAACCAGATGTGGGGAGGCTAATGAGGTGTCTGTAACCTGAGTGTGAAAACCTGAAGCTGCAGCAAATATTTGGAATTTGATAACTCTTGAGGTAATGGAAATCAGTGCTTTAGGCAGAAGAGAAAGTGCAGATTTGGGGTACAGTGCTATTAAAGGCAATGAAGCAGTACATTAATTAGAAATTAGGGATATTACCTTGAGAGTTGAATACTGGCTAGAATGTGAGGTCCCTGGCAAAGCTTTTGTGATACTTCTTTCTATTTGGTTATTTTTAACTGATGAAAAAACACAGCTTGCAAACATGGAGCTTAAATCCATAGTCCACGTTTACCTGGAGTATGATTTCCTCTCTTGCACTGAGGGCCAGAGCAGTGCTGGTGGGAATTGTGGTCCAAGTCCCTGCAGAGGGTCTGGAGCTCAGGAGCAGGCCATGAGTGGTGACACACAGCCACTTCTCACTATTCGCATGTAGATGGAAATGGGGGCATTAGGGAAAGAAACTATTTTGGAAGCCACCTATGGGATGCTGCATTTTCTTCTGCCTTGGCAGGAGCAAGAAAACTCGGACTTCCAGCTGTGTGCAGTCCCTTCAGACCACTGTCAGTCATTTTGACATGCTTGGACCTCCAACCCTATAGCTCAGAACTGTTAGTGACAGTATTTTTCTCTTTACCTGACCTTTTGTCAGCTCCCTTGGAATGTGAAAGCCTGTTGGGCAGCACAAGAACCAGCCACTCATTAGCTGGAGATGTAGCTTTGCCTTCACTTTTCTCGTTCTGGATCCTTGACATGCTGATAGTGGGGCACATCCCACCATCCCTGGATAGCTGGGAGTCTGCAAGCTATCTTCTCAGAGCTAAAACAGGTCCCCCATAATCCCAGTGCCCATTGCCTCCTTGGGAGCTGAACCCAAGGAGTGGTACCCGATGGGGCAGCCCATGGAGCCCAGGACATGCAGTGCACACTGTTGTCCAAGTTGGTGAAATCAGGGCTGTCCTGTGCGGTGGCTTTTAATCTGGAACTTGCAATTTGGTGTTCCCAGGGGTTTCAGGCTGTAAAGATCTCCTCGTTCTTTGGGGTGGGATTCCTGCATGCTTGCAGCATAGCACAGCTGGAGTGGGGACAAATTGCTTGTCCTTGACCTGGGGCTGCTAAACTCCCCTCAGATACGTGAAACTACACTGAAATTTGAATGCAGAATTTTTGTGGTGTCATTCTCATAAAGTACCAAGGAATGTTTTTATCATCTCTTGGAAAGAGAAGGAAAACCCACATTAGCTTGGGGTGTCTTGCACTCAGGCACTTCACGTGTTACAACTATCTAGACAGATAGAAATAACTACTTTAAATCATCCTTCTTGCTTATGGCTTTTGCATTCCATTGGGAGAGGGCTCTTCACTCTCTCACTCGTATTCCTTTGAGAAACTTCATATGTTTGTTTTCGTCTTGTCTGTTTGGCATGTTGAAGCAAAATGATGTGATTGACCTTTAGGGTCACAGATGAAGCCTGGTTTCCGATCCTTGTTAATTTAGGGTAACTGCAGGAAAATCTCAGAAGCACGGAGATTGATATTTCAGATGAAAGCAGAAGCTGAATGGCTTGAAGAGGTTCAGCACTTGGGAAGTTTGTAAATATTCAACTGAGAGCAGTGGAGCGTGTGTGCGTGTGTGTGTGTGTGTGATTTACTGGGTGTCCTTGGCAACCTTCGCCTGTTTATTGGAGCAGAGCAGGAATAGCCATTATGAAAAAAAAAAAAAAACAAAAAAAAAAAAAAAAAAGAAAAAAAAAAAAAAAAAGCTCCGCAGTTTCCTCGGGGGTCTTAGAACGTGTCTGCAGCACCACGTGGATCATATGAAGCCATCCCAATTCCCCGTCCGTGGGATGGAAACCTGCCCATCCCTGTTGTCTGCTAGGCCCGTCCCAAGGGAGGGAGAGAGAAGGGAGCAGCAATGTCTGAGTCCAGCTCCGAGGGGCTGTGGAAAACCAGCCTCTCTCCAGTGCAGTCTGCTGAAATAAACATCAGCCCAGAGCCTGGGACAGATGGACAAACCCTCCAAGACTGTGCTGATGGGCCCACTCCACGTCACCGCGGCCCTGTCAGGACAACGCTGAATATTCAGCGAGGTTGTTCCTGTCAAGTGTTTTGGTTTGAGCATCAGACTGAGCCCTGCTGCGTGCAGCATCCCTGTGGGCTCGCTCGGCCCCAGAAGTCGAGGCTCTAACGGGGCGAAGCTGCGGCAGCTCACTGGAAAGCACTGGGGTAATTACTGACAAGGCTGTTTACATATCAAGTTCCCTCGCTGTGATGCACTGATTTGGCACTTTGTGCACAGCTGCCGGTTTAATGCTGAAGCCAGCCTTTTCCCAAGCTCGGCTGTGAGAGAACCGCTTAAAAATGTGTTGCCTAATTGCTGTTGCTTAATTAACAGTAAGGGCATGCCAGCTCTGCATCTTGGCTGTGCCCGGGAAGGGAGGCAAGCAAAACCGGGAGGGGGAAGCTCAGAGGAAGCCTGGAGCACAGTAGGTTTGTGCAGGTCTTAATGATCTGCCAAGCACTGCTGAACTTTTTCACCGGGTTGCAAAAAGCTGTCAGAAATTTTTCTTTCTCCTGTCCCTTCTTCCCCACGTGGAGCCAAGCCTGAGAGGTGGCAGCTTGGTACAGTATAGGTTGGAAGAGAAGGTGTTAGGTTTAACAAGTTCTGTATTTCTGAGTATTCTGAGTTGGAAGGGGCCTACAGGGATCATTGATCTTATGTGAATGGCCTGTCCTGGAGGTTTGTTTCTGCTACCCCCATGTTATCTTTGAGTGTGTGGAGCGTGGGTGTGCTGTGGCTGCACATCTGGGGTCAGTCAGCGTGCAGCAGGGGCTGGAAGCAGAGGCGCTGCATTACTGCTGGGCACTCAGGGGTCTCTGCACCCGTGGCGTGGACAAGCCTGGTGCTTCATCCGTGTCACTCTGGCTCTAATGTCGCCTGATTTTTTTTTTCATTTTTAGTATTTTACTGTCTTGCACTACTGGACTTGCCCTTTCAGAGGTAGGAAAGGCTTGCAGAATTCTCTTCCTGTTTGCTGCCTGTGCTGGGGTTCTCTCTTGGAGAGCTGGAGGCTGAGCAGCATTGGCCTGGCTGCCCTTCCTGGTGGGAAGTGCAAACAGGAAGGTGCTGATGTTCAGGCTCAGTCAGCAGCTCCTAGCCAGCCTGTTTTTAGCATTAACTGTCTGCCACAGTGGAAAGGCCACATTCAAGCAGAATATCCCTCTGTGGGTCTTGGATGACTGTGATATGGGTGAAGGTATGAATACGTGGGTGTTCTTCGCTGCCTGCAGATGAATATGTGCAGCTCCTGCCCTTGGAGTTCAGAGAGGGGTTTAGATCCATCTGCAGAAGAGCACCGAGCCTCTGCCGTGGTTAAATGGCTGTTCAGTCTTGGAAGGAAGGAGTGGAACATAAGATCAAAGGTAGATGGATGAGGCTGTAGGTCTCAGACATCTGCTAAGTGCATTGCAACTGGCTGTGCTGCAGCATTAAATTCCCAATGCCTCTTGCAGAGAATTCCCATTGCCTGCATTACATGGCAGCCCAATTACACAGCCTGTGCTGTGCTGCAGTAGAGTTTAATTTTATTTCCAGACCAGCTTTTAATCCACTTACTTTTCAATAGGCCTTTTTGAACATAAATGAATGTAATTAAATGTGTGTTTTCCAGCTGGGCGAAGGCAAGGTAGAGGAAGGCAGATGGCCTGGAAGGGAACACAAAGACTTTGGAACAAGCTGCTGTGAGGTGCTCTTATGTGGTTTTTGGAGTTCATGAGCATCCAGTGAGGGAGATGCCAGAGAAAAACGTGGGTTATACCCATGTGAATTGCCCTGATCAGAATCCTCCTGTTTATTGCAGAAGTGCGTGGGATCATTAGGGGAAGTGCTGAGGAAATGAATGTCTTTGGGATCTTGGTTATTGCTCTGTAGGAGTGTGAACATGCTGTGCTCTTGCTGTAGATCTGTGGCAGCTGTGTCATCTGATGAGGTGCTGAGCAAAGAGCTCTTCAGGCCAAGGGGTATTGGTGTCTTTCAGTGTTTTGCAAGATTTGGTGCACCAGAGTAACTTATAAGATACCTCAGAGTGTGTGTGTATGTGAAAGGGAGCATCTGGGTTTGAGCTCAGGTCAGATTTAATTCTCACACTGCTATGAAGGCAATTCTTCATTTCTTGTTCAAGCGTGGAGTGGATTGACCTGGACCAGTGGAAATTACTTCAAGTCCTTTGACTGATGGAACAGCAGAGTTCAGTGCCTGCCTGTGATCTGATAAAACATGAAGCTTGTGACATGGACTGAGGAAAAGGAGCCCCACAAATTTGTCCATAAGTTGGAGTTGCTTAAAAGGACCTCCTAGAACTGAATCTTTGGTTTGTTTGCCCATTATTCTGGGAGGTGAAGTGGGATGTAGTTTCAATGCCTGAGTTCAGTACTTTCAGAACTAGACTGTAAAGATTTTTTGATGGAATTTCTCTGCAAGCTTTAAAATCCACAGTTTACCATCAAATCTTCTCCCCAGGACAAGGTTCCCCCCAGCAGTGCTCTCAGAATGGTCCCACTCGTGCTGGCACCAGATCAGTTTGACACTGGGAGGAGGCTCAGGGTGCTGCTGGGAGCAGATCAGTGGCCAGCCTGTGCCTGGGGAAGGTGGCATTGGCTCAGGGTCAGCTGCTGGAAGGGAAGGTAGCCTGAAGGTTAAGGAATGGTTAAGCTATTGATACCCTAGAGCCTGTTGGCCACTTCTGGCTGGTGGAAGATGCTGCATGTGTCTGAAGCTCTGGATTTCTTTCTCTTTTCACACAGCCAATTCTAAGGCATTCATGAACACGGAGGAAACAGTAAAGATCTCTCAGGCTGCAGAGCATCACTTTTGTTTCAGCTGCAAGGTCCTGAGGTGTGTAGCATCTCCCATGAGTGGAGCTGGGAGAAGGGGCAGGAGCAATGTTTTTGAGGCTTTGGTGGCGTGGCTGTGGCTGCCCTGCTCCTTCCCTCCCCGTGGCAGCTGAGTGGGGACGGAGCTGTGCTCGAAGCAGTTTGCTGCCCTCATGGTGACAGTGTGGAGGTGGAGCACAGCTGCTTGCAGCGGTGACGGGTGACAGAGCTCCTGCCATGGCCTCCTCAGGCCCTCCATCCCAGAGCCGCTGCCTCAAAGCTGCCACGGGGAAGGGTCGGGGAGGGGGTGCAGGGAAGCCAGGGCCCCACGAGCTGGGGCAGGGTGACCTCTGAGCTGTCCTGTTCCCTCAGTGAGGGCAGCAGGGCAGGGAGGGGGGGTCAGTGTTTCCAGTCGTGGCTTTTACGCTTTATTGCTGCTGCTTTCAGCAAACTGGTTTGGCCAGAGGAGTTGTGGGGGCTTGCAGACAATGGCTGCTCACATTTTCCAGCTGTCAGATACTTAATGACATTAACTGCTCAGCCTTCTATTTTTTTTTTACTCATTAAATTTATTTTTTTCTTTCTGGCACAGTCAGCTGAAGTGCTTCCAGCAGCTAGATAGACCCAAATCCTGGCCCCCATCTGATGCCTTTTCCATACACAAAATGAATTATTTCCTTGATCTCCTCTTCCACTCTCAGGGACCCTGCTCTGCCAGGTGCCCTTCAGCAGCAAAGGGGTTTCTTGCTTATTGGAAGCAAAGTGCTGAACATCTGAGATGCAGTGGGGATCCCTGATCTTTCCCTCCCCTGGAGGAGCTGTAAATGTGCATTAACCTGATGGATGTGTAGGAGGAAAGTGTCTCCCCCTTGAGAGCAAGGAAATAATTCATTCTGTGTATGGAAAAGGCATCTGTTCTTTGCACAGACTGCTGAAAGCAGCAAAAGCCACAGGGTCTGAGCATCACAGAGAAGGGGAGGGCTTTGCCAGCTGCATGGCCCACTCACACACAGCCAGCAGTGTCCCTGCCTGTGCCCCTTTGTGGGCCCTGTCTGCAGAGGCTGGCAGGTCCCCATCGCTCTGAGGCAGTCGCTGGGCTGCAGGGTCAGTGCAGCCCTGGGCAGGGCGAGCTGCAGCCTCACACCCTGCTGTCTGCAGGCACTCTCTTGAGCTGTGCTGTGCCACTTTTGGGTGCAAGGACAGCTGGGCTGGGATGTGTGCTAAGCCCTGCTGCAGCCCAGTTTGTTCAGTTATTTTTGTCAATTAACAGACAATTTGCATCCAGCTTTTCCTGAAGGGAAAGGGTGGTCGGGGAGAAGACACTCAGCACACAGAAAAAAAAAGGAAAAGTACCTTTGAACTCTATCCAGCTGCTTGAATTCTGGAGCTGAGGTGCATCACACCACTTCTAAACTGCTAACTGATGTTTCCATCTAGCTTTGACTCCAGGCATACAGTTTGCCCTTGATATATAATATATGTGACAAATATAATATAATATAATATAATATAATATAATATAATATAATATAATATAATATAATATAATATAATATAATATAATATAATATAATATAATATAATATAATATAATATAATATAATATAATATAATATAATATAATATAATATAATATAATATAATATAATATAATATAATATAATATAATAATATAATTAATATAATATAATATAATATAATAATAATATAATATATATAAAGTGCATGCAGGTGTGCAGACAATTGACATGCTGTCACAACATGCTGCTGCTGTGTGTGAGCATGCCTGTGTGTTGAGATAAGAGCTGTAATGCTTGAGGAGACTTTGGCCTGGGAACATCCTAAAGGTTCACAGTGCCTTTATACCCCATGGTGGGGTGTACCTGCTAGCTGTGTGCTCTGGATTTTGCACAGGATCTGCACCAAAGAAAAAAAAAAAAAAAACAAACCCAAAACCCAAAAAAAGCTCATTAGATCATTTAGGAACTCTAGAGAGTTTCAGTAAGTTGCTTAATTATTCTTTGGTACTCTTGCTTTTTATTTTCTTTCTTTTTTTTTTTATAATGCTATAGCAGTAGATAGTCACAAAAAATCAGTGCATTAATCAGTGTACAGGCATGTTAGCAAACCCCTCCTGCCCCAGGGAGTGTGGAGTGGTGGAGTGTGAGGGACACAGCCTGGGAGAGCCACGGCACCAAAGTCTGGCAAGGTCTAAGCTGTCATTCTGTGTAGCAGCAAGGAGGAGTCCTCTGCAGGTTTTGATTTAAGAGCTGAGAGCCTTAAATCAGCCTGGGTCAGACTCATGAACAAAATTCATTATTGGAGTTAAATGTCAGCAAAAGCATCTTTGCTCCCCTTTGCGCTGAAGAAAGTGAACTTAAATTGTTCTCAGAGGTAGCAAGTGAGGGTGTGCTTCCTCCAGCCATCAGAGTGGGCAGTGGGACCATCTGGCTCGTGTTTCCCAGGGGCTTGCTTTAGCCTGCAGACACTTGCCAATTTACCAGCAGTGCAAAGGCAGGAGTGTGGGAGGATTCCCATGGGGTGGTGAGTAGGAGTTGATAGCTTGTACCTCACAGACCTCCCGATGTGCAAGAGAAAAACTCCAATATAAAGGGCACTTGAGGGCTGTTCTTCCTGCAGACCTGACATTCTTCCAGTCCACTTCACCTGAGGCTTCTCCCTTTTGCACCATTTCATTTTCTGCTTCACTGACAATGAAAGCAATATTCTGTTTTGATATTATTAGTCCTAGAAAGCCTAATCAGCCCTTTTCTTTCCTTGACAATATCTGCCCTGCCTGCCTGAGAGCTGATCCACCCTGCCCAGCCAGTCACGCAGCAGGATTTCCCAAGGGCTGTGGCACAGCATCCTCCTCCCTTGCTTGGTGTTTTTCCTATTTACCAGGCACAGCGGGCTGTGGGAAAGAGTCAGGCTGACTTTGTCATCCTTCTCGCTCTGAAGTGACACATACTGAAGTCATAAAATGGACTATCAAATCTCAGCCGTGGGCTGAAACTTGGCAAAGAAGATTTTTGGGGCAAAGTGTGTGTGTGGAACAGGATATAGTGGATTTTCCTATAGGAAGCCACTTGGGTCAGGGACATAAGCAAGAGGGGTCATCATGACCATGTCTTCAGATTTCTTCACAGCAATATGATTTATGGGCAGGGCACTCATCCTAATTCAGATTTCTTTCACTGGTATTTGTGGGCTGTGGTTCATGCTGATCTGGTGTGCTTCTGACCCCTTCTTGCCAGCTAAACATATGGTTGAGTCTTGTTAGGATCATTCATTACAGTGGTCAAAATACAGTCATAGAAATACAGATTTCTCCCTAGGAGACTTCAGAAGTGCCCTTCTCCCCATCTGCAGATTGGATGTTACCAGATAAGAAAGCTGTGAATCAAGTTGCTCAGAACCAGGCAAACCTGGAGTATCTGTTTTTTGGCCAATTTACCTGAGATTGTATTTTGGCCTCCCCTTAGCATTAGGAGATTTGCCCTTGACTCTTAAGTTTTGATGTTTTCCTGTACCTGTATGTGAGCTCAGAACCACCCATGATATGCAGTCGTTGAGGAAATACTTGGGGCACGTGTTACGTTTTCTGATGTTCAGCAGAGGGTAGGCAGGGAAACCCACCCAGCACCAGTGTGGTTGGCAGCACCCTATGAAGTGTGGTGCCCATACTCACCCACGCAGGGCACTGGCTTGCCTGCTGTGTGCCAAACATGTGGACATGGCCATCACTCCACTAGAGCAGGCGTGGAGTGCTGGAAAGGGCATTTCCCTCTGGTAGAAGAAGGGCCAGAGCCCATCTGTGTGTCAGTGCAGCACCACTGTGCCCTGACACCTTTCATGCTTTGCACACTCTGTTTCCCAGCTGGATGCAAGCAAGGAGAGCTGAGGAGGATTTTCTTTCATTTTGTTTCACCAGCTTTCTAGTTTGAGTCTGCCTGTCATTCCTTGCTCCAAACTACTTATTTGGCAGGGTCAGGAGCGTGAGTCATGGCCGTGGCCCAGGATCCTGCCTCCTGCTTTGGCCAGCAGCACTGCAGCTGGGGCAGAGCAGATCTGCTGCTGATGCTCCAGTGTGCCTGCTTGCTGCAGGGCATGGAGGCACTCACCTGAAGCAGGGGAGAGGGTAAATTGTTAAGTTAATGAGCAGAAGCACTTATTCTGATGTCTGAGCCCACACCGTTGTCTAATGTGTTGCTTTCCAAGGACAGGGTTGTGTACACTCGGTAGCTTCAGCAAAGACAGGGTCACTCTCAGAAGAAAAAGTCGGTGGGAGATGCATTTACACACAGGCTGTCTCTAATATCATGGGCTGGGAAATGAAACTGGATTCTAAAAGGAGATATTCCCTAGAGATTGAGTGGGCTTTGCAGATTTGTGCTGAATCGAGGTAACCTTTCCATGAGGATTGTAGGGAGCACGGGTTGTGTTCTGTCTGCTGGTATCTGACTGTGTGACTTGTGCTGGACCCACTGCTGGAAGAAGAGCAGTTTCACTTGGCAGCACAGTGAAATACAGGGTTTCCTGGAGATATCCCTCCTGGTGGCCGTAATGTCAGGATCATGTGGGCCAGTCCTCAGGGATTCTTGCACCCCACTGCTAAAAAAAGCAGAGAAAGTTAATATGCAGACCCTTAGAAAAACTGCCTGGCAATTTTGTTGGTGAAAATGCCAGTGCCTGCTTCTAATAAGAAAGACAGGGAGGAAGGGAGCAATGTTTTGTTTCTGGTGTGTAATGTTAAAAGCAAACAAAAAACCCTTTTAGGGATAAAGGAGACTCTCAGAAGTGCTGTAGCCTGCTTGAGACGTGCAGAACTCTGTCCACAACCTTGAGGACTTCCAGGCCAGCTTCAAGCATCGTGTGTGTTGGCCAGACAACAATGAACCCTTTGAACACACTATGGGTCAGGGTACTGTTTTTTTGGAGGGGAAAGGGAAGGGAGGCTGGTGCTTTGGTCTTGTATCAGCAGCCGTCTGTGGTGAGCCGCAGATGATTTCAGGGGATGGCATGGCTGGCTGTGGCTTCTCTGTGCAGGGCTGGCTCCTGAGGCACTGAATCCTCAGCAGCGGGTCTGCTGCAGAACCTTTGCTGTGCAAGGCTTGAAGTGCCTCTGCCCTAGCTCTGTGGTTTCAAAGAGAGCTTTTAAACTAACGTGGGAGTCTGTGAAATTACCCTGCTGCGATGTGTCAGCTGTTGACACAGCAACATGACAGTATGTCATCACTTATTTCCTGCTTGAGGGATCATAAAGCCTTTTTGCATGGTTTGGTCCCATCTGTTTTCCAAAAGAGAAACTTTATTGTATTTCTCTTGCTCTCATTGTCCTCCTCTTCCAGACTTGGCCTCTGGTGCCTTTCTGAACCTCGTTCATGAGCTCTCTGGGGTGAGGCGAGAGAAGGAGTTAGCCACCTTTCGTACATGTTTGGGGCTGCACTGGCCCTGCTCTGAGCCATCTCCTTGGACTGCTGTCATCTGCTGACAAAGAGGACTGTTCTGTGCAGTTAAGGGGTACCTAAGTCTGACCTCTTTGCCCCAACAGCCTGGGACCAGAAATGCCAGCAGGCCAGCTGACCTGTTGAGCACGAGACAGAAAAGTGTGATATGGTACTTGGGAAGCAGTAGTTGCTTTGCAGCCCTGGTATGAGCATCTGGACATGGTGGGAACCCCTCAGCTCATACCCAAAGTTGAGTTTGAATCTCTAGCTGCAGTGGAAAGCCCACCCTGTCCTGGGCAAACCCAGGGGTGAAGCTCCTGAAGCTTTGGTCCTCTCTAGTGCTTCACTCAGAGCAACTGTTTTTTCCCAGAAGTTGAAAGCTGCTACTGTTGATGTTGGTCTGGCGTAAAATCCAGCCCAGAACTGATGGAAAATTGGAAGTTGTTGTCTTTCCTGCCCCATCACAAGACAGAGCTTTTGCTGCTGCTGGTGTCCTGCAAAGCAGAACCTTTTCCCTTTACCAGGGCAGGGACAGGCCTGTGCAGCTGCAGTCGGACACACGGGCGCTCTCATGAAGGAGAGCTGCTGAGGGAGCTTGGCTCAGGTCTCGTGTCAAGTAGGATGAGGGAGGAAAACGCCTCCAGCTTGTTTGTGGTCTGGCAGCCAGAGAACTTTCTGCTGCTGTCACTGGAAAACCAGTGTTCTTTTTTACATTTATGTTGTTCCTGGAATGTTTCTGCTGCGAGTGGCTGTGCCACAGCCCGGCACCGTGAGCTCCAGGGAAGCACTCCCGGAGAGCCAGAGGGATGCTGCTGTCATAGGCAGCATCTGTAAATAATAACCCAGAGAGCTGAATGCAGCACTGATGCAACTCTGCAAGTCTGCCCATGCCTCCATTTGCCAAGTCACCATTTAGGTCATGCAGATTTTATTCTGTGCCCCAGATGTATTTTGGATGGAAAGCCAGTGAAGTTACACCTGCAGCAATTTATGTTTTGAATTAGCTTCAGAAATTACCAAAACACATTTTTCAAAAGTTCTTCATATTTGTACTTTTCAAAGTACTTTTTTTTTTTTTTTGGTAGTGTTAGAAGGATACTCTGCTTTTTTAATAGTAGTCTGATCTGGGAGCAGATGAATGTTTCTGCAAGAGCTTCTTGAAATGAACAGCTGTTGTTCACTAAGTCAAACAGAAGAGTTTTGTGGAAACTAAGTCCAAACTGATTCTCTTAAAAAACAAAACCAAAATTAGATGCGGTATTATGGTTATGTGCACGTGCCAGAGGCTGAGTAAATGTAACAACAGACTTGTGACTTAGTCTTCACCCTATTTAATCCATCAATAGTTGGCTGTAAATCTCTGTTTAGAACAGAAATGTTGGAAAGTGCTGCAGTTCCTGCACTCTGGCTGGGATGCTCTGAGCTGTTGTTAGAGGTGCGTGGTGACAGATCCTTCTCACTGGCTGTACTGGGATTTCTCAGGTTTTGTAGTTTCCCCTCAGGGGTTTGAGGTGAGTCCCATAGGATGTCTTGACATCCTGACTACCTCCCTGCCCTCTCTGACTTTCTGTATCTGCCTGCCTGTGTTGTCAACCTGGATGGTGTTTAACCAATCTTTGTGAACCAGATGATGATTAGCATCCTTATCAGCAGTTTTGTTAAAATACTTAGCTATATTTTCTTTTTAAAATCCCTGTACTGACATATCTGTTTCTTCAAGTTTTATCTTTTCTGTGCCAAGGAGAACCAGACTTGGTACCAGTGGGAGAGAGGCCAGTTCAATTCTGCTGCTCCAGGCCAGAAGAAAGTTGGTGGCATGAAGTCTGCTAGATGGCAGAGTTCCTTTGCCTTCATCCAGGTCATGTGCTGCCATTGGAGCTGCTTGCAGATTTTATTTTCTAAATAAGTAATTTTTAAGGGTTCCTGAGTTTGCTGATTGGGTTTTCAACAAAATGGAAACATTTGCAGAAAGCAAAAGGGTGAATCAACATCTGGCAACTTCCTCAGCCACTATATTTTTTGTTCTTTCTTGTGGATAAACGCAAAAAAGAATTCAAGTGAAGTCTTTATGCACATAAAACCATCACTGGCCAAGCATGATTGATTAGGGACGCTTGCTGTTTCCCTAATTCTATTTCTTAATCTTGGCATCATCCACGTTTTCCATTTTAACTATTTCCAGTGGAGATTAAATGTTTCTTTGTGGAGGGGCAGGAGACACCCACCCACCCACGTCGGAGGCTCCTCATACAGATGGGTCAGTGTTCCCTGCAATCACGGGTGGGAGCAAGAAGCCAGCCCCTGGCCACAGCTCAGGGCAGCAAAGCCATAGAGAGCCTGTCCCTATTTGACTTCTCTTTTCTAGATCTCAGTCTCTATAAACAGCTTGTTACGGTATTTGCCTTTCAAAGAGGAACCAGGGTGTGGATGGGAACAGTGACAAAAAGCCACTTATAAGGACTGAGTGGGCTCTTACAGGAGTCCACTGCATAATTTTCAGATCAACAGAAAAATCTTGCAATGTCTTAAGCCCTGATGCGTCATCTGAGGTTTTTAAATGCTGTCATTCAGCCTCCCAGCAGTCAGGGCCAGAAGATTTCTGCTCCTGTTTAACAGGGAAACTGAGTCATGGGGGTGCTTAGTGCCTGGCAGAAGAATTCCCAGTAAATCAGACCCAGAGCCAGCAGCTGAAAGCAGAACCCCAGTGCTTAGAAAACACTGGCTTCTCACAGGAGCATGACTTCATGTGTTCCTCAGCAAGGGCACACAGCTCCTCATTTTTTGCATAGTCGAGCACAGCTCTGGCCTAGCCAGCAGGTTCTGTCTCTCAGGGTGATGTCAGTGCTGGGGCTGCAGCAGGGGCACAGAGCATGCCAGTGCTGTGAGGGGTAACAGCCTGTGCTCAGGGGTTCCCCACAGCATCCCTGAGGGACACACAGGGTATCCTGCTGCATTCCTGCCCAGCTCCCCACGGGCTCCGGGCTGCAGATCGTCCTGCAGCAGCTGGCAGGGCTCCTTCCCTGGAGCTGCACCAAGCAGCTGCTTTCTCCATCTCAGGCAGGCAGAGCAACGCAGGCACTGATGGAATAAACACCTGTGTCCTGCCTCAAGTGACACGTGCATCCTTTAGGATGTTGCTTCCCGGTGCCAGTTGAAAATTGAGAAACTGGGGAGCTGGTGCTTGGGTAGGAGACCAGTGAAGGTCATCCATCACCACGGATGCTTTTCAGCCCTCGATGTGAAGGAGGTTGTGGAGGGGTGTGTCTGTACAGGGTTTTAGCAAGCAGGGCCACAAGAGTGTCAGGAGATGGAGCTTAACACTGTGATTAACTTCATCCAGGCTGTGGCCTGGCTCTACCCACATCTGCCCCAGTGCAGGAATGTGTGCAGACCAAGTGCCCAGTCTGTGCACTGCTCTAGCCCAGGGTAGTGGTCTGTGTCTTATTTCCAGCTTGTGAGGAAGAAGGGTGAAGGTACAGACCTGTAGGAGAGCACGCAGAGTCAGAAATGTGGGGTGTGCTACTGATCAGCCCTTGGCACATCTCTTGGCTGCCCTCAAGGACAGACATGCGCCCACTTCCCCTTGGGTCACTCACTCCTTTGGCCACATGTGAACTGGTCAAACTGGGAGCTGACACATCCCATCTGTGTCGTTCTAGCAATTCTTGTGAGGGGAAAACTGCACCACTGGGGAGACCCACTCTGCATTTCTGTAGATTCTTTACCAAGCCAAGATAATAGAATCAGTGAGAATGCCTGTAAGCCTCAGTCAGTGGAAGCACAACCTCTCAGCTGAAGTCTCCTTGCCTTTGCTCTCCAAGCAGGTTTGCCGTAGGTCTCTCCCATTGGATGGGGATGTTTAGCAGCCCTCCGGGATGGACAGCAGCTCCTGGGCAGCTCACGGGGTAAAAGTGATGCTGCAGCAGCAGATCTTGTGATTTGGTGCTAATGGCCCTCCATTACTGTGCATTGGTAGGGCGGTTTTAAAACACTAATTAGCCAACAGTTTGATTTGAGGCCGATACTCTGGGCTCTATTACAAGTCAGTAATTGTACCTTAACATCCCAGTGGGGCCTCATGGCACAAAGGAGGGGTTTGAAAGCGCTGCTCTGTGTGCAGCACATTTGGCAAAGGCTCCTTCATCCCACCGCTGGATCGAATGTCGTGATAAGGGGATGGAGCTGCAGGGCTTGTTTCACTCCTTCGAGGAATGGCATTAGGAGCCGGCAGCCCCGAGGTCTGGTTCTGATTTGCTGTGAGACCTCAGGCTCCTTACCTGCAATTCAGGGAAAATGATACCTCTTTGCAGGGGCCTCGCAGGGTTCAGCTAAGATTAATAGGGGAGGGAGGGGAGATGAAATATCTGTGGCATTTTGTTGTTACTATTCATGATGTAGAGTGAAGCCAGGGCATCTCTGTGAATGATCACTGCATTTGCCTCTTGAGATCTGGCTGTGTTTTTGCCCTCCCCTACCTCTCCTAATCAGAACAAAGTTAAACTTTGTAGTAGAAGGGCTCAGAAACCAGCATTTCTCAGTGTCTGAAGAAAAAGAGGCACGTTTCCTGGTGTAATTAGGTCCAGGCTCTCAGGAAATGAAGGCCGTCTAGCTGATAAGTGTTTAGTAATGATTACCAAGTCAAGGCTGGGGAAAGCAAGCAAAGTGTTTTCATTTCAGAAGCAGCAAATCCAGCTGAGGCTTGTGGTGTGTGTCATGTATGCAGACAATTGTCCGAATGGTATGTGGCCTTGCTCGCTGGAGCACGAGCCAAATCTGCCCTGGTGTAAATCCACAGGAGCCTCTGGAGCTGCACCAAGAGCCTGAGAGCAGAGCACACATCTCCATACAGTGCTCCAGGCTATCCAAGGTGTCATTCTGGGGACTGGTGTCAAAACTCTGCTTTCAAAGCCAGCAATTCCTCTCTCAAATTAGTAACAGTGCTCCTCAAAGCTGGGGGAGCTGGAGGAGGATAAGAAGCACATTTACAAGGGTAGAATTACATCCTCTCCAAATGAAATACACATTTCTTCAGTGGTGCTGGGTAAACTGAATGTGGCAGTGCAGGAAGGTGGGTTCTTCAGTGTGCTTTTTTTCTGTGTCAACCCGTATGAAAGGGAGCTTCTCCCCCAGAAATTTCAGCGTCAGATTTTGCAGGGAACTTGTCTGGAGGTTGCTCTGCTGTGAAGTCAACACAGTCTGTCCCATGCCAGCATACTCATCCTGTCAACAACCCTTGAGACCTGATGTGCTCTCAGTGTTCTAGATGAGAAGGTGCCTTGTGGACCTCTTCCCCTGCCCTGTTTTGTGTCCCTTAATTTCAGAAGTTGCCTTTTGGTGGGAAACCCTATCCCTGTTGTATTCAGATGGGTTTAAGTTTTACGAACAGTGAGCATTGGGGGAACTGAGGAGTTTGCAGCACTGCTGCAATTCCTCTTGCCTTCCAGATGAATCAATGTGTACTCTGCAGTTCCACATTTTCTGAAAACTCTGACATAGCCTAGTGGTAGGTCTTTACCACTCCTGTACTCTGGTGAAAATAACATACTGATGCCTTAAAATTGCTCAAATCCCTTATTTATTGCAGCCTGTATAAATGAGTTCCAGAAGGGATTACACAACTCCCAGGAGGACAGAGCCATCAGTGGCTTTTAAGCACAGTGGTCCAGAGGCAAATCCTGGTTCAGGAAGCCTGTAGGCTGCTGGACATTGCTGACAATGCCCTGTGTGTGAGGGTCACTGTGTACCTGCCATGTACTTACGGCTTGCCCACAAGTGTCCACCCCTGGCCCCTGCTGGGGGAAGATTCCTGGGATAGTCAAACCTTTGGACTGAACTGGGCAGCCCATACAGGTGGTGTTCCTGGCAAGACCTCTCCTTTGCTTTTCAGACCAAGATTAAATTGCAGAACTATTGATTATTTTTAAGAAGTATTTTTACTTCTTCCTTGTACTCTCTCCCTTTCTCTGCAAACATTGTTTCCAGTGCAGTGCCTCCATGCTGGCCCAGTAGTGGAGAATCAGCACTGAAATTTCTTTTCAACTATGGCAGTTTTCTTCAAACCCACCTAAGGCATAAGCTGAGTTTGCCTTCCCTTGGTGTCAGTCAGTTCCCCTCGTGGTGAGCAAAGCCCACCCCCAATCTGTAGATCTTCTACAGACTTTGCAAAATGCTTGTATTGGAATCTGATGGTTTATTTAATCAGATCTGCAGTGCCCTATTGTCCATCACCATCATGATGGTTTCCATGAATTCAGCAGCTCTCAGGCATTATTTGCTGGTTTGTGACTTGAGCCCTGGAAAAGGTATTCAAGAAATATTGTGCCTGGAAAAAAACCTGAATTAAAACCATTTCTTTGAAGACCGTCAAGGGTTTTAGGTGAGGGGACAATGGATAGCTACGCTGTGCATCTCTTTTCTTGTTGAAATTTATGGTTTGTTTGCTTCTCCCTTTGCCGCCCCATCACAGATAAGGGCAGGGAGAGATAATGTCTTCCTCAGATAGCACAACCCTGTTTACAGCCCACCCTCAGGGCTCTGCACTCTGCTTTTCAAACTAAAGATCTGGTGCTATACCATAAACCAAACCGACCATGGTGACTGTCCAGGTCAGTCAGCACCTTCTTCAGGAGAAGACCTTTCTATTGATCAAGGTAGGGAGGCAGTCCCCAGGCTTGTACAGGCCTTAAGCCTGTTCACAAAATCCCATTTATAGCATAAAAGGGCTGCAAAATACAATTATCATTTATCACCAGGTTGCTGTGGCTTCCTGGCTCCAGGATAGTGGTGGAAAACCATGTGTCTTCTGAGAAGGGCGTTTTCTAGGGACACACGTAGCTGTTTGGATGTTGTTAAGTAGCAGCAGACAAGCATATACATCTGCACAGGAAACATTGGCTCCCAAAGGGCATTCCACAGTTCATCAAGTCTGACTCTTCTAAGAGGTGCTGAGCCATTGCTAAACTGTACAGAGGGAGGAAAGTTTCTGCTGTTAGAATTTTTCTGCTTGTCTTAGATTTTTCTGTTGTGTTTTTCGTAAGTGTTTTAGTAATTACTTCCATAGAGATACCAGTGTGGAGACAGCTGGGTTAGGAGTCTGACCCAGTTATCAGTCAGTGCAGCTTGGGCAGGATGCTGGAGAAAATTCACATCTAAACTGCAAAGCGGCTTTTAACTGCCTGCCAAGTTTGTTTTGTTCTGGTTTTCCTCTGAAAGCATACGACCCTCCTCCCTTGATAGCAAAGGCTTCCCTCACTCCTCACCAGTGTCTTCAGTAAGATTCACCTTTCTTCTCCCAGGTATTTCCATGACTCTGGGGATCCACCTCCCTCTCAGTTATCAGTCATAATATCAGATGAAAGCTCCTTATTTGTCTAACAGGCAATGCCTACAGGAGTGCTGGTGATCCCTGAGGAGGGGATGGTCACATCCTGCTTCTTCCCAGCTGCTGGATTTTATTAGTTTAAAATGCTTGGGCTAATCTTTGATACTTTTCCAGGTGAGCAACCTGGAACCAGGCAACCAGGAGGAAGGACATGCAAGAAAAAATTCTGCCTGGCTGGTTTTATACTGTGAACCTTTTAGTACCAAGCACTGCTTCTTGCCATTAGTGTGTGAGTGTATTGCTTCTCCCATGCTACTCATTTCCAAGGGAACTGGTTAATTAACCTGGCCAAGGAAAACTCTGGGGTGTAGGAACTTCATTGGTAACCATATGCATAAATTCCTGAGGGCTGAATACATCCCACCTTTTCCTCATTGAAAATACTGTTCCACACACAACTTAGCTGCTCTCAGAGTGTGTTAGGCAGAACTGAGTGTCTGCCCAGGACAAAATGTGGCTCAGAGTGTATTTCACAATCAGTCACATAGACGGTTCAGTAAACACAAACACATTTCCCACTGTTTGCTCTGCAGATGAATCCTGCAATGCTTCAGTGTGTTGTAGATTTATATGGGAAGGGTCCTTCCCGCTGGGAAGTGGTTTTTGCTGTGAGTAAATGCCCTGCACCTTGTGCAGGATTTGTTACACAAGTGTGCACTGAAGCATATAATGCACAGCCAGAAATGTGTGGAAATCTTCATTCTTTACAAGCCTGGGAGCAGTTCAAGAAGAGCATGTCAGAGAGGGAAGGAAGGGAAAATGTGAGGGTCAATCTAATTTGTTTTTTAATGTCAAATGGCCCTTTCAGACAGTTATCCAGTCAGTCTGCCCAGCATGGACTCATGCACATATAAAACAATGCCAGCATGGCTCAAGTGAGAGATTCAATAAGAAAGATGATTTCTGTCTTCATTAATTATAAGAATTATTTTCCATAAAGAATATTGAAGTGGTATTTGGTTTTAGATTTTCAAGAATCTCCCACTTCCTGGAGACCTAATTCATCATCTAGTTAGATCACTTGATCACACACCTACCAAGCCACATATGTTTGTGTCCTGAAAATTGCTTGTTGGAATACCAAAAAACCCAAAGCCATTTCTAAATTTCCTTTCTCATGAGAGATTTTCCCTGTGCCAATCCTGTAAATTCGTTCTGTTTTGGATTTGGGTCTACCAGAGTGATTGGTAGGCAGCAGCACACAAGCTGGGGTGGTCCAAGAGGAACTGTGCAAAGCAGGCTAGCAGGCTGGAGGTTGTCTTCCTTTTGAAAATGAAAAAAACCTCTGAGAAGATACATGTGGAGCCTCCAGAAATGCATCATTATTGCCCTCCACCACAGCAGTAGAAGAGATAGGAGGCAGCCCTGTTTATCTTGAGTTGGAAGACAAGAAACTGGTAAAAGGTTTGGAGAGCTGGGGATGGTGTGGTACCGAAATTAGAGATGGCCTCACACCTTTGGCTCTTGGTACCTATTCCCTGTGCTTGATTAAGGTCCTTTCCTGCTGTGTGCTTGCCTTGCTCTCTGATTTTGGTGGTTCTGTGGGGCCACTTGGTACCATTGTGGGTTGCAAACACTTCAAGCATCATTCTGCAAATGTGTGACCCATCAGCAGAAGGAAAATTCCCTGATTAACTTCTCTGGAGAATTTCTTCCTTCTTATTTGCAATAATAAAATAGTTGAGACTAGGTCAGGTGCTATTTATAGCCATCTCACCGCTCTTTACTCCTTCTTGCCTGGGCAGTAAGCTCTGCACAGACACAACGAGATTAATCCTTCACGACACTGAACCTTTTATTTCCCTTGTTGTGCTTGCAGGCTTCAGAGCCTCCTTGCTCTGCAGAGCCCAGTGCACTAAGCCTTCAATACAACACAGCAGCAGTGCAGCTGTGGAAAAGTTCTGAAAAACATGATCTGTTCAGCAAACCAGGGATTGTCTGTGAGGTTGGAAACTCTGGTTTCTAGGTCAGCTGAATGGTTTGAAATTTTTCATCACAAGCTGCATGCCAGATTCATATGCTTTGCAATTAGCTGAGGTTATGTGCAGGTAGGTCCAGTCCTGGCAAGAAATGTTGAGGGATCTGACATGTTTTCCAATATATAAACCTTGCTTCTGTTCCTCTCAAAAAAACAGTTTTAATTGAAACTATATTTTATATGATGAAGATACCTTAATATAGAAGCAGATTGGATTATGTTGAAATCCTGGATGCTGAGAATTTTAAACTTTCTGTGCTTAAAGGCACAGACCCACAAGAGAGTACTGCATTTGACCTGAGGTCGTGGAACAGGCTTTAGAAATTGATTAATAGCACTGGGATTATGGGTGTGCAGTTGGTTAGAAGTGTGGCAGGGTGGAAAACTTAGAGTTTGGGATTTTAGAATATAGAAATAAATATGAAGCCAGATGGAGGTTTTAGGGCAGAAGCAGGTTCTTCTTTTTTACCTTCTTCTTCCTTCTTCTTCATGGGTTTGGGTGCTGTTTTGTAATTGGACAGAAAAATCTGCAGTGCAGGCTTTGAGGGATCAGTTACTGGGTTAAAAGGGAAAATAATCTACTTGTTTTTTCTTAATTGGATAGTTTAGTCTTAAAAAGACCTTGTAACAAGAGATAGTTAGCCATTTGCGCCTTGCTGATGAAAAGCTGCTGAGCACATGATTGTAAAACTGTTTCGCTGATAAGAAATAATAAACACCTGAGTCTGAAAGTGAAATGCCGTCTCAAGTGCCTTCAATCCCGACCTCGAGAAACAGATAGGATTAGGACAGTCAGCACAGAATGCATGACAACTGCCAATATCTGATGTTCAGTTCAATGCAGTGGGAACTCAGTATGAAAAATAGTCTGAGGTCTTGGTTATATCACACCTGTGACCTCTTTTCTCAAGCAGTCAGAATCTGAATTGCTTTGGCTACATTCTCTGAAGTCCTCTGACTTTCACACCTCTTTCATCCTTGTTTTTTGCCCTGAACAGCTCAGGATGAGCTGGAAGCAGCTGGATGCCTGTAGTTGCTCTGGTTACAGCTGCTTTCCCCCATAAGCTGCAGAGTGTCAGTGTTCAGCACAAGCAGAGTGGTGGTGGGAGGGCAGCCCTGGCTGCATGAGCTGACTGTAAAGCTGTGCAGTGCCTGTCTCACAGACCTGGCACCCTGCCTCTTCCACTTCCTCATCCCCACTGCCAAGCTCCAGAGAGCGAACTTAAACCCCTGCGAGTTTTGGGTCGTTGTAGCTGAAGCCTTGGTGCTGCTGTGAGGCCTTTTCCCTAGGGAAGGGGAGAGCAGTTTGTGCCAGCTTGCTGAGCATCTGGCACGAGAGGGGCTTTGGTCAGAATTCGTCTGCAAGAGCGAAGGCAAGTATGAATTCAGAACATGTGCCTGCACATGGAGCTGAGCCAGTCTGAGGTGTCTGGGGCAGGTGTCAGTGATGAAGTGAATCCTCTGTGTTTCACTAAATTTAGGGGACCCAGCAGCTGAAGTGGGGGTGAAATCAAGCAGCAAGTTAGACATGTTTCAGTGAGGCAGCTTGTTTTAAGCCCAGCAGGTTGGTGACTGTGGCATCACAGGTACAAATCAGGTTGGTCAGCATGGAGTTTGCTGGCTTAAATATACCTTGACAGGTACCAGACTGACCATAAATAGTAAGGGTCTCTTAGCATTGTGTTATGTGTCACCATGCAGCCCATGAAGGCTCCAAAAAGGATTTTCTCAATGGTTGTCAGTGAGAATTGGGTTCAATTGTCTAGTGATGGTCAAGATGCTTGCTCCAGGTCCTTTCTCCAGCCTGTTCTTGTTCCTGCACAATGCTCCAGTTACAGCAGCCTTCCTAGTCCAAGCCACCTCTGCAGGTTGGAAACCACAATCCCACTGAAGCCCAGGCCAGCACTGTCCCAGCTGGGAGTGAAACTGAGCAATTGCAGTTTGCTGAAATTCTTTAATCTGAGGTTCTGCTGCTTAAAATATTTTTTTCCTATTTTTCTGTGAGATGAACCACTCCTAAATCTCACTGAGGAAAACAACCACCTTCCAGCATCAGAATCCAGCACCACTTACGTGTTGTGTTTTCCCCTTCTCAGCTCTAGGTGTTGGCATGTTAAGATCAAAATGGACAGGGCAGGGTGTTCCCAGGGCCCTCTCAGTGCTGATGCTCTGATTTTTTGTGTCTTCTCTGGCTGAAGTACACAGGGTTTGGTGCAAAGCTGCAGCAACAATCCAGCAATCTCATTCCAGTGGGGTGAGCAAGCAGACCTTAGAGCACATACTGAGGTTGTGAGTCTACATTTGTCATTTTTTCCTTGCTGATTTTCATTCAGCAGTTGTTGTGAAAAGATCAAAATCTACTTGTGTTATGTACTTGCACATGCTTATGGCCCCCAAGTTGCTTGCCATCCAAATAAACAAAATTACTACTCTGTGGGAGAAATGCTGTTATTTTTATTGTTATTAGTTAAAAACAATGGAAAATCAGGCACAAAGAAAACAATTTTTTTTTTCCCAGTGGCTGCACAGTGAGATTGTGACAGGGCCAGGAACTGAGTCCAGGTGTCCTGAGTCCCAGCCCAGACCTTTAAGCACCAAAATATCCTGCCCCTTGTGAAGTCAGAGTGTTTTGGCAAAAGTTTCCCCAGAGTGTTTCATAACTAATGTCAGAGCTAGACACTGAATGTGTCTTACCAGTTAGGAATTTTGCTTTTATATACGCTCACTGACTTAAAAACTGCCCCCAAACTTAGCAGCTGTTGGCTTCTTCATGTTACTTGTCTTTTTCTAAGGCAAATATGGAACATGATAAATTGAAAAGTATTGAGTTGAAATGTTCTGCTTTGAGTCCTCTTAGGAAACTCCAAAGGTCATCTCTGCTGTGTAGAGCCAGCAGGACTAGACCCAGAGTGAGCCTTGTTTGAAAGGGATTTTCTGTTGTCTAGAAATCAGGCTTATCCTATTTCATAGGGGTGGATGTTACCCAGAAGAACTAAGCCCATCCTGGGATCTCTGACAGTTTTTGACAGTTTTCTGAAAAGAATCTAGAGCTTAGGGGAAAAAGAACATCCCACAGCAGACTGTTTATTGCAGGTTGTGTCTTGAGGGACCACTTCCCCTTTTGAGAGGTCTTTAGTCCCTTTTAAATCTGCACAGCCAGGGTGCTGTTTGTGAATAGCAATCTGTAGTATGGAAGAATTCAATTCCCCCAGGCAGCTCAAATAGTGACTTCTTAGCAGTCCTCTGGGTCAGGTCAGCAGCTCACAACTCCAGCAAACATTTTGGTCCATCTTGACTGTCTCTAATACCCAGCTGCAGTGGCATTCCCACAGACACTCAGCAGAACCTGAAAATTCCCTTTGTGAGATGCTCTGGTCAGTCCTTTATCCCACATCCAATGGTGTCCAGCTGCAGTGAACTTTTCCAGAGTAGGATTATGTTGAAATGATCTATTTCAAAATGGAACTTATGTTTCTGAAGAGGAATGTCTCTTAAAAAAAAATAAAACAAAACCCCAAACTTCTACTCTGAAGGGGTTTTGGTTTTGTATGTGCTGTCCTGGTTAAAAATTTCTTATAGTCATTTTTCATGCCTGCTGGAAAGCCAAGGGATTATTATGGAGAGTGGTGTCCTTTGGAAAACTCCATGTGAAAGACTGGAATAGAAGTTGTTTTTGCAGTAAAATCTGGCTTCCCTGCACATGTTGTCAGTACAGAGATAATCCTTAAAAACTTCTGAAGTTTACACAAGGCAAATTTTTTGCGTTTCTGTGGGCACTGCAGCACGGCTGTGCTTTGGTGTGCAGATGTGGAGCAGGCTGGTGTGCCGTGGCTCTCACCTTCCTTTGGGATATTCCTGTGTGCTTCCTGGGCTAGCTCTGCCCTGGAGCCTGTCTGCCCTGCTGCTCATGCTTCCCTGCAGGTCTCTGTTCTCATTCTGCTGCAGGGTTTGTCTGCTGGGTGCCTGTGCAGGCGAGCTGCTGGACATGTCACATGGATGTGCCTGAGCTTGCTGGCTCTGGTGCCTCAGGAGCAGCCCAGCAGCAGTGGCACAGGGCTTGGTGTGGGTTTTGCTGTCAAGGAGAACACTTGGACACAGCCTAGCCTGGCTAGCATTAGCCTGGCCCTGGCTGACAGGTTTGGGTTGGACTGCTGATGTATCCCAGGGACCTGACTGCAGCCTGCTGGTACTCAGTGGTGTTGGCTTGCTTTCAGAAGCAAATGTTTTAGTGACTTTTCTCTTGCTAGCTCGTGCAGAGGTTTCACCTGAACATCTGTTCTGCTCCTGATGCTCCCAGCAGCTGCCATGGATGTGTTTGGCAGTTCTGTTTGTTTATGAGGTTTTCTCCAGGGTGAAACTGATGTCTGGTCTCAGTTCTGAATCTCTAAACCCAAAATAATTTGGTATATCAAAATAAACTTCTCTTTATACCTCTGCCACCATCAGCAGAGCCTGGTCTTTTGCAGCTATAAACAGCTGAACTTAATAAATGGTCCTCAGTCCCTGTCTCCAAGCAGAAGCCATCAGCCTGGACATAGCTCAGCCTCCAAGGCTTTTAGAGAGAGAGTCTTTGTAGCTGCTTTCCCCTCCTCTCTCCATCTCATATCTCATGAGAGCATCTTTCCACCTGGGACTGTGCAGGGGGTTGGGGTAGCTGAGTTGAGAGGAAAACAGGCTGGATCCCATCACCAACAGACCCTGTTGCAGTGACTTGTCTGGCTCTCAGGAGCTCCAGCTTTTTCCAGTTCACTTATATGGGGCTTTCCTCTCAATTCAGCTTTTTTCTTTGGCCTCTGCATTCAGGTTCTCCTTGGTTATTCCATCATTTCCCAATCCAGTGGTGTCAAAAGGATGGCAGAGGATGCAGCATAAACTGCTGTATTCACCTTCTACATCAACAATCTCACTTGGTCTTTCTCACCTTGTTACAGCTGAACAAGCTGGAGGAGGCAGCAAATGCAGCTCACACCTTCTTCATGGCAAACCCTGAGCACATGGAGATACAGCAGGACCTGGAGAAGTACAAGACCACGTCAGGGAAGGTCAGCTTGATTGACCAGGAGGCCAGGCAGCACATGGTGAGTCTGAAGCTGAAGAGGTGTCCACCTTAAGTATCAGGAAGTCTGGAGAGGAGAGATTAGGAGGCCAAAAGAGATTAATCTATGAATGGGGAAATTCTTACCAATACAGCAAAATAAACTCTCCATTTCAGCATTTTCCCTTAAGGCAATTTTTTTTTTATATAATGCATAATCTAGGAGTGGCGCTAAGGATTCTCTAAGTATGGAGGAGTTCAGAAGATCATTTAGGCAGGTTATTAGGTTCCACTGGTCTGAAAGTCCATTGATGGCTTAAACCTGGTTTGGTACAAGTGGTTGTATCTGATAGGTATCTGAGGAGATTGTCCTGTCCCTGTCCCAGTCCCCTTGTACCTCCTTTTGAGAAGCATCTGCAGGTGACAAGGGCAGGGTGCTGTGCTCCAGGCAGCATGGCCTGCTCATGGTTTGTGTTCTGCCTGCCTGCTTTGCAGGAGGACTACAGTGCTGGGGTGAGGCACTATGACAGGGAGGAGTACGAGCTGGCCATTGAATTCTTGGAGCGTGCCTTGGAAGGATACTACTCTGAGGATGAGGATTGCCAGGTCATGTGCGAGGGACCGCAGAGATTTGAGGAGCACGAGTACCTGGATTACAAGGCTGGTCTCTATGAAGCTATTGCAGGTGAGATCTTTTTGCATTTTTAGAGTTGCACCCTTGGCCCTGAAATGTTTTTAGTTACTGAGTTTGGGCTTTTGGCTGGATTTGTTGAAGTGTCTTCCCTTCCATCTCTGCTGCTGTTGAGTAACCCTGCAGGAGGCAGCTGGAAGCCCAGAAAGTGCAAACTCCGAGGACAGTGAACTGGAATATCTCATCTTGGTCCTGAACAGAAGCTGGGGTAGAAGAATTGCATTTCCAGATGCGTGGAGCATTTGCAGCTTTCTGTTGGAGCTGGAAGTTTAGGTGCTTTACTTGAACTGCTTCCGTTTCCCCAGTACACCTCCCTGGAATCTAGACATTGCTGGCCTTTATTTATGTTTTCTGTTTCTGACAGCATGTGAAGAGAGCAGCAGAGTTCTCTTGGCCATGCTCCAGGTGGCCAGGAAAGCTGCCAAAAAGGCTCGTAAACATGGATTTTCTCCCCATCCAAAAGGATGGATTTGTCATTAGTGGAGGCCCACCTGATTATGATCTTGACTGAAATCTCTGGAGAGAATTGAACATTGCTGTGTAATCTTCAGATTTGCATGTGTGGCTCTGAGCCAGAGAGGATTAAAACAGTTCATTCTCAGTGGAAATGAGATTACATTTAATTAGTCGTAAGGGAAGGACAAGCAATAAATAAGGGTTTGTTTGGTGACAGAAAGCTTATTTATCTGCTTATGGTCTTGGAGTTGCATCAAGCCCTGAAATCTTGCTTCTTATGTGGAAAATACTTCACTTAGATGCAGAATGTTTTTTGGGTTAGTATAATTCTGTTTGTGTCGAGACAGGAAATCTAATTGAAACAACCAAGAGGAGAAACCACCAGCATACCGGATGGGAAGCTGCCCTGGTGGGGTTTGTGTTTATCCATGTGAAAAAATAGAAACGTTGGAAAGGCTGACTTGGTACCAGTGTGGCTGTCAGCTGATCAGGCCTGCTTCCAGAGCCTTGACCAGGACACCAGGACACCCGTCAAGAGAGCAGCCTTCAGTGGCAAAGCAAACCCAGCATCCTTCTCACTGAAAGCTGCTGCTCTTCGATCAGGACAAGCTGTTCCTGTGCTGTGCAAGTCGAGTGCAGCCCCAGTGAGCTGAGGTGTTTCTGTGCTGGCCCTTCCTGAGCACTGACAGGGTCATGGTGTGGTGGTGCTCAGAGCAGGACGTGACCTGGGAGGGACAACAGCCAGATGGTCCCTGCAAGCGCTGTGGCTCGGCCATGTGTGCCTGGCCATAACAACCCCAAACCCCAGCACCATTCAGGCACCCAAGGGAACATGGAGTTGAGGGAGGGAAATAAGATCCTTGATGCAGCTTCTTTTCTGTAGGAAACTAGGTGGCTCCTTCCACAACAGCATAATCCAAAATTCACCCCTGGTCCAGGAACTCAGGCCCAAATGTTTCAGCAGGGAGTGGGAACACATAACATACCAAGAAAAGAGAGTTTAGGTTTCTCCCAAACTCATTTATCTTTTTAATCCCAAACTGATTTGCTGTGCTGCTGCTTGGGGTTGAAACACTCTCACCTTTACCCCCAAGAACAGATACATATCAGTGAATTGATTATAGTACCAAGAAAAAGCAGTGCTTCTCAGTGATGGATTGATTATTTCAGATCTAGGATGCTTAAACAGGTTTCAATTACAACAATATGATTTATGTCCTTTCCCTTCTTGCTTTTCCTAATGCAATACCCTGGATGTGCATGATAAGTCAGATAACTACTCAGGCTACCTGTCAAGAGCACATAGGCACGGTTCTGAGTTTCCACTTGAGTTCACTGCAAATTCCTCAGGTGGTTTTTGTGGCAGCTCTAAGAAATATTTTGGTAGCTGAGCACATGATTATTTTCAAGCCTGTGTTTGTTTCTTAAGGTTTTTAATGGTGTGCAGAGACAGAGCAAGTAAATTAGATTTGTAAGTACATTGCAGCAAAGGCTCCAAAATGGAATCAGATGTCAGTGTTGGCTTTGAAATTGTACAGCTGGTACAATGCCTGCCTATATGGTGGAGTCCCACTAATTAAGAAACTTTGTTAATGGCAGATGTTTATCATGTGCTTGTGATAAATGATGATGCCTCATCTTTGAGAAGCAGCGAACGTGGGGATTTCTGCTGCCCAGATTTGCACCTCAGACCTTTCAGACTGGCCTTGCTTGGCCGTGCTGAGAATCTGCACCAGCCCCTCTTAGCTAAACCTCCTAAAAAAGGAGCTTTCTTGCTGCAGGAAAGGAGAGGATTAAAGATGAGATGAAGGAAGGGACTCTGGAGCTGGATTTCATGTGGCAGCACATGTGGCCACCTTGTCTTCACCTCTCTGCTTGCTTTGTGGATTTGTCTCTTGGGGTTGAAGTGCTACCTGCAGTCCCTGCACGCTGCAGCAGCTCCTGCCACACCAAAGAGATACTCAGGCTCCCTCTACAGTTGAGAGAAGGAGGAAGGCATTTCTTAAAGGGGGCAAAAACATAACTACAACTCTGTCAGACTGGCTCTGGGGAAGAGCCTGAGCTCTTTCCCTCGGTGCACACTCACCTGCCGGGCCAAAGCTGTGTGAGTTGCACATCCTTGAGCTCGGGAGTTTGAACCTCTGTCTGTCCTTGTCTGGGCACCGTCACCTTCCCTCTCAGCTCAGACCCCCTTGTGCCTCTTTTCCTGGCAGATCACTACCTGCAGGTGCTGGCCTGCAAGCACGACTGTGTCCGGGAGCTGGCCACGCGCTCGGGCCGGATCTCGCCCATCGAGAACTTCCTTCCCCTCCACTACGACTACCTGCAGTTTGCCTATTACAGAGGTAAAGGCTCTCAGGCCATCCTCACAGCTCCTGCTGTCAGTTCTGTTCATTCTGTGCAAGTTCAGATTGTTCCACGTGGGAGTAAGGCTGCTTCCCCCGATGTCCACACTGCAGTGATGCAGAGGCATAGTCTGAAAGAGAAGCAAAGGACATTGGAAATTGTCTCTTCTGAAGTCAGGTTGACTGAAATACAATTTAGTAGTTTTATGAAGGTGTTTTAGATCATCAGTCAGGTTGTAAAAGCCCAACCTTTAGCTTAAACATTACTATTCTTTAAATAAATCATGCTTTTTTAGTGTTCTTTCATTTGTCTTTTGATATTAAAATCCTTGCGATTTATATGTTTCGCATTTTCTGAAATGAACTGATATATTTTCTAAATTAATATATAACAGATATATGAGTTAGGTCAAGCTTATCCCAAGATGCCAATTTTTGCTAATTACCAAATATTTTAAGATTCACAGTAAAGTTGCAGGAGTTGGTAGCATGGCAAAATGTCAGGGGTTGGCAGTGCTAAAAAATTATGCCCAGTTGTGTGGTTCTGTGTGCTATTTTATTATGTTCTGTTGCATAAAAGAAAATAGAAATCTGCAGAAATCTGCTCTCTCAGGCTTTTGCTAATAACTCTTTACTGAAAAGGGCAGACTGTGCAAGGGTCAAAATTGCTATTAAAATATTAAGATTCTTCATTCATCAACACAATGGGAAGAAAGTAGGAGGAGTCCATATATGTTGTACAGGCTTCTGTATTCCTGTGCCCAGTTAGAGGTTAGGGGGGAAAACCCCTGGCCCCTGAGAGATGCTGCACAGATGAGAAGCAATTTGATGCTGGACAGTACCCACGTCCTGCCCATCCAGCTGGATCCAATTTGGATACCATCTGGTCTGTGCATGATAGCAGAAAAGTCTTTTTTCTGTGCCTCAGTTTCCTTGCTGGTGAAGTGGAGTGGTTAAGACAAAGTGGCATCAGAAGAGCCCTGTGAAGTCCTGGGCTGCCTCTTCAGCTGACGGGGAGCTCAGGCTGTGCTTCCTTCCCTGCAGAGTCCCCCTCCTGGGCTCTCTGTGAGCCCCCTGTGCCCCCCTGACCACTGTTGTGTTGCCCCCCAGTTGGTGACTACATAAAAGCCCTGGAGTGTGCCAAGTCCTACCTGCTCTTCCACCCGGATGATGAAGATGTCCTGGAGAATGCAAGTTATTACAAGGGTCTCTTGGAAGATACAGTGGATCCAGCCACCATCAAACCCAGAAAGGTGAGAGTGAGTGACACCTCAGAGCTCTTGGTGGGAGGCTTTAACAAAGAATTCTGGTGGCAATAAAAGCAGCTTGGCAGCTTTCCCCCAGTGGGACCACTTGAAAAACAGAAGCAGCAGTGCTGGGTTTGCTGGTGATGCTGAGGGGGTGATTTTCAGGGTGCAAGTTCAGAATTGCTGGTGTGGGGGAGAAGCTGGTGGACAGGATTTGCTTTAAATGGGGACTTCAGCCTAGTAAAGCCTGAGCAAGGGCAGGGAGGGCAGTGACCAACAGGGTAAACCCTCCTCTTGCCCAGTGCTGCGGCGGACATGCAGAGGAGGAATGCAGTGAAACACCGAGCAAAGGGCAGCATCTCTTCAGACAGGGCTGAGAAAAACTTTCCCAGGGGAGGCTCGGATCTCAGCATTACTCTCAAGTCTCTGAGTTTGGAGTTTAGCCTGTTCTGCAGGCAGTAGCTCTGCTATCACAGGGTTAGGCTGGGGTCAAAATCCCAAACAATGTGTGTTCCATCACCCAGCAGGACAGGCTTCATCTCCAGTCTGGGTAGCCCTTATCTGTGGCCCTGGGGCTCCCTTAATCACAGAAGTTCCTCCAATGCCATGCCATGCCATCTCACCCCACCCCATTCCATCCCATCTCACCCAATCCCACCCCATCCCACCCCATCGCTGGTCATTGGAACTGGCAGGAACGGGTTTTTCCATTACTTTGGGGAATTCCTTGACTTCCAGACAAATCAAGGTGAATTTGGTAAAGTACTAAAAAATAAAAGCAAAATTATAAAAATGAAAACAAGAAAAATGTTGTTTTCCTCACAAAATGAATCTAGGAAAAAAAAACTGAAGTTGACAAAAACATTTAATTGTTTACAGTGTTTTGAAGTTTTCTGTAAAAGAAAATAATTTATTTTTGCTTTGCACAATAGTTTTTTGGAACAAATACCAGTCTTTTGTTTGCAGATTTTTCATTCAAAATAAACTGATGGAGAGTTTCCAGCTGGCTTTGCTTTGTGGCCCCCATCCAAGCACTCTGAGTGCATCCCAGGGCCAGGCCATGGGCTCCATGTGCGGAACTGAGGCACAGCCCAGCCAGGGTCCCTGCCCCACCAGCCTGAACTTGCCCTCATTCTGCACCTGGGGTTTCTCTGGCCAGCCTTTTGCCCAGATATTTTGAGGCTCTGCAAGGTGCTCAGGAGTTTCTGACACGTGTTTTGGGGATTCAGGCTCTCTGGATGGGTTGCTGAACACCTTCTGTTGTGTACTGAGTGGCTCAGCCTTGTGCCTGGGGTTGCTCCAGGCGTCGCTCACCCCACAGCAATCTGCAGCATTGCCTGAAAACCAAACCCCTCTGAGGCAGAGGTGCATTGCCACTGGCTTGCAAAAGCTGGGCCATGTGCAACTGCTCCTGTTTTCCTTCTCTTTCCAGGAGGCCAGAGCGCTGCTGCGGCGCCACAAGCTGGAGTCTCACCTCCTGCAGGCGGCCGCGGCCGGCCTGGGATACGCCTACACGGAGCCGGTAAGGCCCGGCTGCGCTGCGCCAGCGCCTTCCGGAGCTCACGGCCTTTGCACCTTTGCTCACAGCCTTCCCCCTGCCCCTCTCCCAAAAATCCAGCCCTGTGTGGCTGACTCGGGAGCTGCGTCTTGGCCTGGTTTGTTCCCTGTAGGAGAACAGTGATGGCCAAGCAAAGCAGGCGTTTCTGTGGTGAAGGAGAGGCACTGACAGCCTCATCCAGCTCTCGTGCCTTGGTGTCTGAGTCTCAGCCACTGCCGTGGTGATGGGGTGAGGCACAGATGCCTGGGCAAGCTGGGCTTCCTTAGTGCTCATCGCACTGTGCCAGCTTGGGTTCACATTTTCAATCTGGTGAACTCAGGCCATTGCCCAAAGTTAGGTGGGATGGAGCCAGAGAGGCTGGCTGATGTCCCTGGGTGTCAGGCAGAGTAGGTAACGCCCTGGCTTTGGCTGGAGCATTAAATTAAGGAGTTTGTCCTCTCTTTTCCCACAGAACTACTGGAACAGGTACGGCGCCCGCCAGGACGAGCACAGGTGAGCCACAGTCACCCCAGCTGAGCTGCAGCTCCACCACTCCCACAGTGGGATCAAGGGGATGTGCTCATGGTGGGGTACCAGCCTGCCACTCAGGGGTACTGCCCAGCCACCCAGCACACCATCCTGGTTGAATTAGGGCCCTTTGCCCCTTGCCATTGCAAACATTGCCACAAGAACCTTATTTTAGCTGAGTGCCCCAACACCAGCAATGGTTTAGAGGGAACTTGATTGCTGAAGCAAGTGGTGCTGGTCAGATTTGTTGGTGTCTGTGCTTTGCTGGTGGAAACTGTTGCTCACATTACCAGAAAAGCAATGTTTGCCACAGGGTGAGGGCTTCAACTTGTATGGCTGTGACATTTATACAAGGACTGATTGGCTTGGGGGTTTTGTATGTTAGTTTCCAAAGGGAGCAAAAGCTCAAGCTGAAGAACTTGTGGCCAAAGTCCTGATGTTCCTCTTCTCTTTTGCTTCTCAGTGTCCCATCAAGTATCAGCAGTGAACCAGAGGATGGGCCCCGGCTGTCCCTGACAAAGAAACCCATGCCAAAGCCAGAACGAGAGCTGAAGGAGGGTAAGGCTGATAAACATGTCTCAACAAAATTGGGATTTTTTTCCTGTTGCTAGAGACTACAGATTGCAAAGGCTGGCCACTGAGCAATGAGGGCCATTTTTATGTGAGAGAGTTCAAGTTTTGTTTAAGAGACAAATCTTCAGCATGCCACAGCATTTCTGGGTCTGTGGATCCCAGGGCACTGCTGTGCCCTTGGACTTGTTTTTCCCACCTGCTGGGCTGCTCAGTACAGAGCCCTGAGATGTGGAGCTGGGAGGCTGGGTCTTCCTCACCATGGGGAAAGCAAACCAGCAAACAGGAGTCTTGTGTGCAGGTGCTTTTAAGATCAGTGTGTTCCCTGCTGTCCAGGCTGCAGAAGGATGGGTGCTGGAAGCAGCCTGTCCTGATGCTTTGCTAAATGTGCTGGATCACACCATACTAGCAACAACTTCTCTTTGCAGACTAAGCTTATGACTTTGTGTCTTAGCTCACATGAAATCACTTGTTTATAAGCCTGTCAGCAGACATTTCAACTGATTTCAGCACATTTTCAGCAACCACAGAAAATACCATAACATCTTCTACTAAAGACAGGATTTTTCCCCTTAACAATTTTGAAAAACAATATTGTAGCCAAGCACCAAAGCAGAGTCCTTGCTGCAAAACAACAGGGTCTCAAGCCAGGAGGTGTCTTGTGTCTCTAGTGAGCCAGCTCCACAGCAGCAGGCAATTAAACCTCCCTGTAATGCAATGGTTGGTAGCTCTTTTTGGGGAATTTCACAGCTTTCCCCAGCCCAAGTTGTGTCCAGCTGCTCAGTGTTTGTTCAGAATGTTGTTATCCCTTCTCTAGCTGTACATAAAATAGGCAAATACCACAGGAAGATACCAAAGATCTTGCTTAAGCCAAGAGCTGGTTGAATTATAGTTACTGGCCTGTTTGCTGTTTATAACCAAGTAATTCCAGAGTCCTTCTTTCTGTTTTTATTTCTTTCTATGCTCTTATTCTAGTTTACTTAGAATGTTTTTGTTTACAAAGAAAACAGAAACCATCAAAAAAAAAAAAAGGGATTTTTTTTTTCATCTAACTGCTGCCTTCCTCTGTTGTCTTTTTTTCTCTCTCTCTTTTTACTTGGAAAAAGAAAAGGCCGAAAGAGAAAAGTCTATTTTATTTTTGCACTCTTCTGTACTTTTGTCCTTCCCCCCTTCCTCATTTCTGCCAATTCCTTCACTCCCAAAAGTCCAAAGAATTTCTCAGTTTCTTTGGGGTGTTTTTCAAAGAGCACAGGCACAGGTCTGTCTCTCTGCTGGTGCTTAGAGCAGGCAGAGGCACGGAAAGCAGGTGGGAGCACACTGTCAGTGTGGGACAAGGGTTCAGTGTCCATGGCACAGAGCTGCCCCACTAGTTCCCTGGGAGGAACAAGAGGAAATGTTGGAATTGTTGAGTGATGCCTTCCATGTTCATCCCTCATGTACAAATGTCTGGGGAAGAGCAACAGATGAACTGGAAAACTCAGCCCTGTGTTGGAGCATGCCAGGAGTTTGGATTTGAGAATTCTGATTCTGATCCAGCTGCATTTGCAATAAGTGTGGTTATCAAGCACAAAATAAGCACAGTGAACACCAGAAACATCCCATATTTTCCATTTCCAAGAAATCTAACTCCTTAGAAAGAAAGCTGTGAGCTAATGACAGGGCTTGTGGGGCTTACGTGTCCTCCATAGGCCAAGGAAACCTGCCAAGAGCACAGTTTTGACTCAGTAGAGAGGAAAAGTAAAAGTTACAAAAGCATTGTCACGGAGAAGTTTCCTTGCGCCTCATGGTGGGAAGAACTCTGCAGCTCTGTTTCTCTATTTCCTTGCTTGTCTCTGACAAAAAATAATTTTCTTCACAGTTTAGATGTATTACATTTTTATCCTGGAGAAACATCTGGTTTAGGCTTTTTTTGTTACCATTTCTTTTTTTTTTCTTTGAGGAGATGCATGAAAGAGGCTTCAAAAGATGGTGGTTTAGGGACCTTGCGCTGGTTTTTTTGATCAGTCAAATTTGATGGGGATGGATTGAAACCTCTGGTAAAAAGCTTGCAGGCAGAGAGAGGCATCTCAGAGGCAGGATGTGAGGGATGGCAGGGACAGCCATGGCAGCTCCTTTGCCTCAGTGGAGGAGGATTATCCTGAGAGTTCTCTGGCTCACCCACTCCCTGCCCTCCTTCTTGGAGGAGATCAATGCTTGCTGCAAGCTCAGCACCATGTGAGGTTTTCTCTGTGTATAGCAGACAAAAAACATGGATGTTGCAGAGGGTGGCTTTGCATGCCAAGCCAGCAGCATCCACAGAGCACAAATGCAATGGGAACCTACGCTGGTGTTGACAGCTGGGCTGGAGAGCCAAGTTAGCCACTGTCCTTGTCTCTCCCTGTGTCCCACTGGGGTTTGGTGTTTCCAGGCTGTGCAAGGCAGCTGTTGAGAAGGTAGAAAATGCTGATGCTCCTGCAGAAAATTTATTTCCTTTCCTTGTTTTCCCATTGCTTCTGTTTCTTTTGTTACTGATGGGAGGCCACACTCTGCTCTCTGCTGTGGAGCTCTTGGCCTGTCAGCACACCTGGGTGACTTCAGCTGGCCTCCAGCCACTGTACAAGATGTGAACAAGGCCAGGGCATGTTCAGCAGGATGGTTTTGTGTCTCTCCTTAGGGGGCCCTCTTCTCTACAGTGACGTGAAGTTTGTCTACAACTCTCAGCAGCTGAACGGCACCCAGCGAGTGCTGCTGGATAATGTCATCTCGGAGGAGCAGTGCCGGGAGCTGCACAGGGTGGCCAGTGTGAGTGGCAATGGGCCTGGGCTGAGAGACAGCTGAATGTGTGATCAGCCTCTGGAGACCATGGGTTCATGCCTTGCTGAGTGTTACAGCTGATGGCAGGATACCTGTGGAGAGCAGGTGGATGCTTGTCCCTAATGCACACCCATAGCTGCAGCACGGGAGCTGCTGCTCCATCCTGGGCTGCAGGACAGAGCCTGTGCAGGAAGAGCTCTTTCCCCATGTTATAACAACCCCAAAGGATGCTCCTCCACAAGTCTGGTTGAGCCCTCTTGTTCACCATGAACTGAGCTTGGAAGGGACTGAGGGTGCCTGAACATCCCCAGTTAGGGGGTGGGTGGTTGATATCCTGTGCTCACAGAGAGCTGCAGCACCTTTCCACCCCAACTCACCTGGCCCAGTGAATGCAGCCCGGGGGGATTTGGTAAGAGGGTGCCATGTACTTCCATTGCAGATCCCTCTCTCCTGACAAACCAGTTCACCCCTCATCTGTATTCATGTTTTCCAGGGGATCATGTTGGCTGGAGATGGTTACAGGGGCAAAACCTCCCCCCACACCCCGAATGAGAGATTTGAAGGAGCCACTGTCCTCAAAGCCCTCAAGGTACAGCTCCCTCCTCCTTTTCCTCCTCTCCTGTGGCCTCCCTCCCAGTCTGCACGTGACACTGACCTCCCTTTGCCCCTCTCCTTGCCCAGTATGGCTACGAGGGCCGTGTCCCGCTGAGGAGTGCCCGGCTGTTCTACGACATCAGCGAGAAGGCGCGCAGGATCGTCGAGTCCTACTTCCTGCTCAACTCCACGCTCTACTTCTCCTACACCCACCTGGTGTGCCGCACCGCGCTCTCCGGTGAGAGCCGGGGCTGGCAGAGGAGCAGGGAGCGTGGGAGGGGTTCAGCCCTCCCTGGGGGTTTAGGAGCTCGGAGTAGCTCTGTTTTGCTTAATGCTTAACTGATGGCCAAGGGCTGGGCAAAGTCAGCATCCCACAGCAGCAAAAAGTGGGCACTGCTGTCTCCAGAAAAGTAATTTCTGGGATGTCTCTTGGTTTTCATGTCTGCAACTCTTCCTATTTTCTCCTCCCTTTTCTCTTGCCTCCTCTTGTCTGTCCCTTCTCCTTTCACCCCAGCCCCAGCCCTCCATCTCACTTCCCTGCAGTCAGGAACAGGCAGAGATGAGTAGATCTTGCCTTTTCTCCCCAGCCATTCGGATGTTGCCTTTCCTCCTCTGCCATTCCTTTCCTTCTCTCACCTGTGAGCACCACCTGGAGTGGGGTCAGGGTAGGCTCCCACCCCATGATGGGATCCTGTGGAGCATAGCATTCCCATCTCATCCATCCCTTCTCCTTCCCCCTTCCTCCACATGGTCCTGCCTAGGCCAGCAGGAGCGCAGGAATGATCTGAGCCATCCCATCCATGCTGACAACTGCCTCTTGGACCCTGAAGCCAACGAGTGCTGGAAGGAGCCTCCTGCCTACACCTTTCGGGATTACAGGTAGGAAGGAAGGGAAGGAATCTCTCTAGGGACTTCTTTCCCTCTGGCTGTCCCCCATCCGTGTCTTTGTGGAGCAGTGTGGGATCTGTCCAGGACGTGGGGGTCAGCCTTGAGACCTCCCCAGTGCTCCCCTAACTGGGGTTTCCCGCTTCCTTCCCCAGTGCCCTCCTGTACATGAATGCAGATTTTGAAGGTGGCGAGTTCATTTTCACCGAGATGGATGCCAAAACTGTGACAGTGAGTTGGTGCTGTGGGCCAGAAGTGTTCCTCAGCAGTCCATGCTCAGGGCTCTGGGCTTCCCTGGGCAGCCTGTGGCTCCTACCTTGCAAACAGCCATACAAAATCCTGCTGCAGAGGTGCACAGACCATCTGCTCCCTCCCTAGAGGCCGTACCAAGCAGTAAACCTGTGGATTAGGAGTTCTCCCCACCCCCAGTGCAGGCAGAGGCATTGCTGGTAGCTGTCCCTGGCCTGGAGGACTGTGAGCTTCCACCCCATCTTGTGGTCAAACATGAACTGGTGTCTCCATACAGATGCAAGTCTCTTGTTCCAGAGTGGGTCACAGTGATGGACATCAGACCCTGAGGGGGATGTGGTTTAGGCATGAGCCCTCACCTCTCTTTGGGGCCATTAAAGAAGCTGTGCACCCACTCTGTGGTTGGACAGAGGTCTGGGCACCATGCTGGGGTCTCTGGAAAAGCTGGAGGGTAGATTGTGTCTGCTTAAGTGCCTGAGGCTTGGTTTGGTTGGCAGTTCTGTTCCCGAGGTCCTGCAGGACTCCTGTCGACTCGGCCAAGAGAAGAAAAAAGAGGTTTGACAGCCATGCCAGGCTTACACTGGACCTCCCTGGAGGTCCCTAATGGGCCCATTATGCCATGGCCCCATTTTGCTCTAGGTGGTGACCTGTAGGCTTTGCAGAGACATTATGTCCTTTCTGCACAATGTCTGAACAGCAGGAGCAAGCTTCACACCTCCCTGTTTACCCCACACATTTTGCCAGCCGTGCCCAGAGCTCTACATGCCCGCCCCGAGCAGCTCACCAGGTCCTGGGGTGGTGCAGAGGGATGCCCAGTGAGCATGGTGAGCCCAGCCACAGCCAGCGTGGGCAGTCCCTTGCCAGCCTGGTTGTGCTGTTTCCCTGCAGGCCTCCATCAAGCCCAAGTGTGGGAGGATGATCAGCTTCTCGTCGGGCGGTGAGAACCCCCACGGGGTGAAGGCGGTCACCAAAGGGCAGCGCTGCGCTGTGGCTCTCTGGTTCACCTTGGACCCTCTGTACAGAGAGCTGGTGAGTCCCTCCATCGTGGTGTCGGGGGAGTTGGGGCATGCCCAGAGTCCCACAGGAACCAGGACCATCTTATTTTCTGCAGTCCCAGTACATCTGTTTTCCTCCTATTACAGCCCCCGCAGCAGTACTGCCATGGCATGAGCTGGTGGCCCCAGGGCAGGTTTTTCCTGCCAAATCCTGGTCCTGGTCACCCTGCGCCGGTGGGGTGCAGTGCTGGGCTGGGATGATGAGTGAGGTGTGGAAGGGCTCCGTGCAGGGCTGGGCTGGCCATTTCTGACACCTAGTGGCAGCAGCCTGATGGATGGGAACTCCTCCAGAGCAGCTCAGGGTGCTGTGTGAGTCCTGCTAATAAGTCCTCTCACAGCATTTTGGCAACTTGAAGTCCATGGCTCTGGGTACCTAAGATGCCGTGGAAGATCTGGGCTGTGATGCCTTTCACCAAGCACCCTCCACATTATGATTTAAAAAGCTGATGTACCAGCCCCTGCCTCCCTTTGGTTGCAATTCTGCTCTGTAAAAATAAAAGATACAAGACCAAGCAAAACTAAATGCAGGTAGAATGCAAAACCCTCATTCCCTTTCCTTGTGATAGAGGTGGGCTGCAAGGTTTAGGGAAAAGCTTATTTTCAGACATACAATTCAGTGTCTCTCAGTCTTTTTGCACTAGCAGAAATTCCTCCAGGCTTGGTGCCTGTATGGTAGGAGATCAGCCCTGCCTGGGGAGCTGGAAATCAACAACAAGCAGAGGGGACAGGAGGAGGGTGTGCTGTGGCAGTGGCTGCTTGTGGAGTTTGGTAAGGGAACTACAGAACATCAGCTCTGCCCCAGCCACTGCAGCCCTGCAGGGAGGAGGGAATCAGGCACTGAGGTGGAAAGGGATTTGATTAATTTTTCCCAGCAAATCCCCAGCTTGAGTCCCAGGATCTCCCCATCCTCTCACCTACTCTGCTGGTTCTGGGGTAAAATCCTTGCTGTGTGTCCTCCCAGCAGCCTGAGCCTCACTGAATTAGCTGGAGCAGGCAGTGAAGCTCTGCTGTTACCATTTCTTTCCCTTCCCCTCTTGCAGGAACGAATCCAGGCAGATGAAGTGATTGCAATGTTGGACCAGGAGCATCTAGGACCCAGTGAAATGAACATCAACCCAAAGGATGAGCTATGAACTAGGCCAAAGACTTTTTCTATTAAATATTTATTTAATATTGTTAATCTTATTAGAACCCTTCTATTTTTGTACAGAGATGCTGTATAAATTAACAGGTTAATATGATTGTCGAGTTTCAGGAATGCCTCTTCTCTGTTTAGCACAGCTTTTGCTTGGAACCCTCATCCCTGTGCCAGCATCTCCTGGTGGGGCTGCCTCTGCTTCCAGCACTCCCTTTTTCTCTATAACGTCTCAGGACTCATTCAGGCCTACTCTACCCCCTTGGAGAGCCTGTTTGTTGTTTTTTTTTTTTTTTTTTCCTCAGCAAAAAGTAGCTGCTTCTCTTTAGCATCTGCTGGAGAAAAGTCTCAGGTGTCCTAATGCACCAGTCTTTCTGCTTCTGCTTCCTGCTGAGGGAAACTGGAGCACAAAAACTGGTGTTATGACTGTCTCTCACCATTTGAAATATGCCTTTTAGGGGAAAAAACAAAGGAAAACCCAAGTCCTAGCAAAATGGAGATTTCTCTGTAGCCATGTGAAGCTGGTGTTTGGGGATGAATTCTGAGCAGAGCTTCTGGAAATCGGCTGCTGAGCAGGGGCATGAGCTGTGCACAGGCATGTGGGAATGTGATTTGCAGCTGACTGATGAAATAGGGTCTGTCACTCATGTTCAGTCCCTCCTCTTGCTGATGGCCTGGGATCATGAAGGATGCTGCTTCACGCTGCATCCTTTGAGCTTCCAGCCCAGTCTGCTGCTGGTAGAACCCAAGGTTTGTAGTCATAATTTCTGGGTCCCTGTTGGAAAGCAGCTTAGGAAGTTACAGTGCCATGGTGTTGGATGGTCCTGGTGTAGCTCTGCACTCTGGATGTCCTGGCTGCATCCTCCCATCCTGGCAGTGCAGAAGCAGCAGATGTTCACGGTGTGCTGTTATCTATTTGCTCAGAGTATTTCTGACCCAGCCTGAGGATGTTGCAGTGAAAGCAAGTAGTCAAGTAACTGCTGCTAAGCCAGTAAATCATTCCTCCCCAGCTATTAGATTTAGTCCTGTGTGTGGGATCAGAGCAATCCCTATCTCAGTCAGAACAGGCACTGAGTCACAGGATTTCTGCCCCAGACATAAGGGCAGCTTTTATTTTGACCCAACAGCTGCTTCTGCTGCTGGAATGCAGTTCCTAAAAGGTTTCAGTAGTCTTCACTAGAAATTACTGCAAGGCTGCAATCTATTCAGAAAACACTACAGGGACCTTTGCTGGAGTTCACATCCTTGAGCTGCTTTGCTCAGCTCCCTGCCTCTTTTGTCAGTCCTTTTCTGCACCCGTCTGCCAGTTTTGGCTTTCCCAGGACTTAAAATCTGCACTGGAGAATTGTCTTTCTTCTTTGGTCCTGTACCTTGTGCCTATTCCCAGGCTCAGAAGCCTCCTCTTCCCATCCAGTCACTGCAAAGGCTGTAGACAGGGATTGTCCTTCTATAGAGACTTCCTCAAAAGCTGGTCCTGGGCAAGATAGAGGAGGACTCTGCATCTGGAAAAATAAATGCCCAGACTGTGAAGAGGGAACTATTACCACCCAGAAAATGCTGGAAGAGTTATTTGCTGCATCTCCTCCAATGCTGTATCTGCAGAGGAAGAGGCTTTGGGCATTTTTAAGCTACCAGCATTGCTTAATCCTTTGTGGTTATCTCCCTTCCTGACAGATTGTTGAAAAGATTCATCAGGTTGGCTCCCCAAAGAACTGCCCACAGGTTTCTGCCTTTGAAGAGCCTTCCCTGCTTAAGTGCCTCTTCTATAAATACTTAACTCCCTCCCCCTTTTCAAAACAGCCAAAGGAAAAGCTGGGGAGAAGAAGGGGAGGGCAGCTGTTCACTTTGGAGAGCTGACCCCCACTTCATTGTCCCTCCTCGTGCACCATGCTGCTGTGTCGACTCTGAATGCTGCACCTTCCATGTGGGCCTGTGCTGCCATCCCCCAAGCACCATTGCCCAAGTGCATCCTGCAGAGCTGCCCCAGCCCTCCCAGGGATCCCCCAGCTGGTTCTGCTGCAAGGAGGTGCAGGGGCTGGCACAGGGCATGGTTGGTTTGTTGCTGTGGTGGTTAGCCAGAGCTGTGTCTAAATCCAGGGAAAATAAACTGAACACATCTGGGCCCGTCTCTGTCTTTCTTCAGTCATATATTAGAAGGAGAGACTGAGGATTTTGGGGTCTGCTTCATGATGGCACCTGTGCCTTTGGGGTTTCCTGCCTTAGACCTGAGCACAGCCCCCTCTCCATGCTGGAGGAGCATGGACTGTGTGTGTGCTTTTGGCTGTCTGTCCGTCTGCCTTGCTGTGTGTCCAGCTGTGCAGTAGCTCCCATACCATGGACCTGCTCCCTGCAGGAGCAGGAGGGAGTGGGCAGAGCACAGCTCCCTGTGCACTGCTGGGTGCTCAGGGCCCCCTTGGGTGAAACAGCTCTGCTGCAGGGTCACGGAGCAGCCTCGGGGGGATGCATCACTGCAGGACTCACTGCAAACGTGCCCCAGGAAGGGAGAAGACTCTGGGCTGCCTGGGCCATGCCTTTCACCGTGCTGCTCTGCCAGTGAGACCTGCTGGCAGCCTGGGCCACGCTGAAGCCAGGAAACGTGGGAATGCAGTGAGTCAAAGGCACTTTCCCTGTTTGTTTGTTTGTTTTTCCAGCTCTCTGCTCTGGCAAAGTCTGGCTCAGAAATGGATTTGTATTTCTGCTGCAACAGCAGAGGTGGGTGCCAAGTTTATTGGCACTCTGTACCTTTACAGGAGCCAGTTGCAGAACTCTTTGGGGTTTGCACCAAAATACAGCATAGATTTTTGCATCTGTTGTATCCAAGTGGGATGGGTTGCCACCAAGGTGGCTTGGACTGAGAATTGATTTTAACTCTTGGATTTGATATAGGGGCCTGGCATCTGCCAGAGCAGTCAGGGTCACATCCAGAGTGCCTGCAGGGCACTTGCATCCCTGCTAAAAGAAAACTGACAACAATACTGAATGTATACACACCTCCTTGGTCAAATATGCCCCAGGAACAACCTGGTACACTTAAATTTTTGTTTCTTCCTACTTCAGTTCATGCTGTTACTCCTCTCCTGACCTGCCAGTCAGGTAATTGCTGCTTCCTAAAGCCCCATCATGAAGCAGCTCCCCGGGGAGGCAGTGCTGCTCACAGCACTGAGCTCAAAACTGATGTGCATTTCAGCCTTCAGGCCAGCTCCAAGGCTTGCCCACCAAAGGGAAGCACAGCCCACTTAGGTGTTGGTCATGTGTTGTACATTCCCCAGTTCTATCACCAGCAACAGGAGCTTTTTAGAGATGTAGGTGGTTGAACCATGCCTTAGTTCCTTGTTCACTCAGCTGTGCCCTCCCTAATAATAATAATAATAATAATATATGTAGAGTGGGATTAGCAGGGTTGATTTATGACAGCCATTGAGGAAAAAACCAAGCTACCCATAAAGGAAACATAATGGAATCTAAAAGTATTTAAAACAACAACTGAGGTGGTTCTGTGTGTGTGTGTGTTTGGGTGTGGATGTGGTTTTTGAAAGTGAAGCCTGCATGCTCTTAATCCATGCCAGGGGACCTTTACTCCCTGAGAGATTTGTTTTGCTTTCATGTCCAAGTGGACCTAAGCCAAGTTCCCTCACCTCTTGCACAAAGCTGCTGCAGGTTGTGGGGCCAGTGGGGCAGCCTGCTCTGTGCCACAGGCATGTCTCAGCAAAGGGAAGTCCATCCTATTTCAGGACAATACAGACGAAATGATGCCTTCATTAAGGACAAGACTGCACTTTGCACTCAGGGATGCAGCAACAGAGTGTGAAGAGCCAGTGGCAGCAAAAGCACTAAGGCTTGGGGAGCAGTGGCTAACAGGGGTCATGGAAAAGCCCAGCAAGGCACCTGATGGCTCATGCAGAGGGTAGGAGCATGTAAAACACATCGTGTAAGGAAACAGCCTCCAAGAAAGGCCAGTAAAAAGCCTAAGGCTGAGTCCCCTTGGGCTGTAAATGCCTTACTCCAAGTGGCTGCTGAAAGCTCCTCTCTAGCCAAAAGCTCACCCCTGAAACCTCATCTAAAAATAAGACTTGTGGTTACTAAAAAATTTCTGAATCTATAATCAGGGCTGAAATACCTAAAGCTCTTTATGTCCAGTGGCTACAGTCTAAAGGAACCTGGACATTCCATAGGCATTAGCCTGAGAGACTTTGTGAGGCATTAATTTAAAGCAACTGATCCTTGCCAATGTTCTTGTGGAGGCTTAGGGCCATGTGGACAGTCAGCCTCCCACAGCTCCACTGGATGATGACCAATCCCCATTGTGTCCAAACTAGGCTATGGTAAAGTTATAAAATATTATATATTTAGTCTTTTTGTATGTCTTCTTTATTTCCCAGGCTCTAGACTGATACCTCCAAAATACAGCAGCTCTGATTGCCCTGCGAGACCCACTGAAAAGGTTGTTTCCTCCTGTCCACACCCTTGCCCAGCCTGGGGGAAAAAAGAACAAAACAGCTTGCAGCGAGATAAAAATGGGCTAGTCCTGCTTTAGGGAAGAATTATGTAAAAAGAGGAAAGAAGTATGTATGTCTTTTGTTTCCACAAGTGCTCCTTATGTCTACACCCCACTGTAAGAGCCACCTTTTCCTGGGGGAGGTGTTCCTGCTTGTCTGTGCATTGCTCTGCCTTCCCTTTGGGCCTGGGGCTCCACGTGGACAGGTCCCACAGATGTCACCAACAGCAACAGAGCTCCCCAGGAGCCCCCAGCGTGTGTGGGCCACCTGACCACCCCCCCAGTGGAAACTGCTGTCTCCACAGGTCTAGAGGATACCATGGCCAGCCCAGAATTGCTTTTATCTTGTTTTAAACACATGGTGAAAGCTGGCACTGGATTTGTTCCCTTCTCATTTAGAAAAACTTTTGTTATGCAGAAAAAAAAAAATCATAAATGTCAGCAGGTCCCAACCACCTGGCCAGCATCCAACCCCACCAAAAATAACTGCAGCACACTAGAGAAACTTGAGAAAGCTGAACAGGTGACTCAGAGAGCTGCCTGGCCACCCTCACCTTGTTTCTGGTTGAAAGCACCCTGAATTTCAGGGGAGAGGGTCCAGCTGTGGTCCGGGTGGGCAGCAGCGTGCGGGGCTGTGGTGGCACAGCGCAGGTGCAGCAGCTGCAGTGGGTGGGAGCTGTGCTGGGGGCAGCACTCTGGGGGCCCTGTGGGCAAATAGAGCAGGCTGGTGAGCAGACACACTTGGCAAAGGGGCAAGTCAGCTAATGATTGTTTCCAGGGATGGTCTGGATAATGAGAATGGCAATTTTAGTAGGTATTTCCTGAAGCTGAGCAGGGCAGGGCAGGGGGAATTTAGATGAGCCCAGTTTAGCTTCTACTCCTCCTTTATTTGTAATGAGATTAGCAGCAGAGATGGCAGGGCACCCTTGCCTGCTGCCCTGATGGGGTGAGTTGATAAGCACCTCTTGCCTGGCCTTGCATGCCAGCCCAGCAGCTGGGCCACAGGGGGAAAAACACCAGGGAAAACCACCCTTCCACCAGGGAAAACCACCCTTCCATCACACAGGGCCTTTTTGCAACAGTCCTAAGCTCAGGGGTAAATGCTGCATCGGACTGGCCAGGCTGAGCCTGGCAGTGCCCTGGCATCCCTGGGCAGTGTCACATCCCCTCCTTGCAGTGCTGCTGCACCCCATGTCAGCTGAAAGCATCAGGTTAAAGGCTTATCCCCACCCTACTGCTGAGATATGAGGCTACCACTTGGCCACCAGTGTGCCCTGGGCAGCCCCAGTGCAAGAAATGAGAGTGGTTGATTTGACTGCATTGTGGCAGAAGCTGTGAAGAAGTGTGACTGCCCTGCTCACAGTGCTGTCACTGGACTGTAGCAAAGGTGGAGAAGAAGCTGTCTTATCATTCCCTCCCCACCCATAGAGGAGGATGTGGATCCCATGACAAATTTTGAAAAAAATCTTCATAGCACTCATGACAAGGTCTGTTCATGGCAAACCCAGAGCCACCTCTGAGTGTACATAGCCCTAAGCAGGGGAATTTTGTCTGTAAAACCACTGAAACCCCACCACCTGTATTTTAAAGACTCACATTAGTTACAGCAACCAAGCACGGGCCAGGTGTGTCCATCTGGGGCAGAAGCTCCAGCTGCTGTGGGGCACCTTGGCCCCTGGCTTATCCTTGCAGGGCTTCCTGCCACCACTGGGCATATCTCAGGTGATGGCTGAGCCTGGTGTCCCCTTCAGCATGTTGTCACTGGCTGCATTGCCCCAAGCCTGGATGTCCATGAAAACCATCTGTGGTGACATGCATTTCTCACTCAGCCCTTTTCACTGAGCCAAGTCAACCTGTGCCCATAGCCCAGGGGTGACCAAGCTGCTATAGGGGGCATTTTCCCAGTCATGTGGTGATTGTGGGGAGCTGCTCCCACCACCACAAAGGAAAAAACAACCCACCAGCATCTTAAAACCAGTTTGCAGCCCCCAGGCACCTGGAGGTTGTTTGTTCAGCTCCTTTCATTTCAACAGCTCATGTGAGAGGCTGGGAGCTGGCATTCACTGCTCCTGCGGTGCCAACTCTGAGATTGTTTTATTTGATTTGCCAACCAAAATGGGTGGAAGGGTGGAGACTGTATTTTCCCCTTTATTTTTGTTTTTAAAAAACCCTTCTGGCCCTGGGTGAGGCAGAAGAAGCTGAGGAGTTTCACGTCTATCTACTCTGTGACAGTTACCTGCCTACAGCACAGCCTGGCTCCTCCAAGGAGAACTGGGTGTGGGTGGATGGCCTCCCTGTCTAGGTGGGGAGAGCTCTCAGCCACCTCCCAGAGCATTTTTCTCCCCACCAAGCACACTGGAGAGAAGCCCCTCCTTCCTTCCTCTGGCCAGCAGATCAAAGGAAAAATGAAGTCAGCCCTTGGCCCTGGGAGAGGTTGGGGCAGGCTGTGAACTCCTCAGCAGCAGTGGGGTGATCACTGCTCTCATTTTGCACAGCTCAGGGAAGGGGTTTGTCCCTGAAGTGCCCAGGGAAAGCCCTGAGCCATGTGTGGTTGACACCCTGAGGTGCTCTGAGCAAACACAGAATACCCATCCCCACCCCAAACTGTGTCCCAGACAGTGACTCTCAGGGATGGGATGAAGTGCATCTGGACTTTCTCCGGAGCCTGGCTGCACTCTGTGCTTCCCCAGGTGACTCACGGGGTCCTCACAGCAAGCACAGCAGCCCAGCAGGGTTTTTCCATCTCGCTCACGGCTATGAGCGGATGTTCATGTGCATCTTGCAAAAGTTCAGCCACGAGCAAACGATGTGCCGTGCTCTTCTGTGCCCGGCAACCTGCCAGGTCCACCCTGCCAGCCACAAGCCCACAAGATGCTGCTACAAGGCTTTCCTGGCATCTTGGGCTTGCCCACCCTTCTGGAGCCTCCTGAGAGGCTGTGGGGAAAGCAAACGTGCCTGCACCAAAGCCAGGCACTGCAGGGAGTGAGAAATCCTGGCTGGTGAGCACACAGCCTGCCCTGCTCAGCTGGAGCTGTGCACGTCCCTTCCTGTTTGCCGAGGTGCTGCCCCTGCAGCCGTGACCTGCACCCTGCTAATGAGCTTTAGTTCCCCTTGGGCTGGAAGATGCCACATCCTTTCTCCCTTTTCACACTAATTACACTGAAACAAAGGGGGAGATGCACCATACCAGGAATGCTACCGAGCCCGTGAGTCCCCCACCCAGCGGGATGAGGGGGGAGATCCTGATGGCACAGGTACAGGAGCCAGCAGCCAGCCTCCCACTCCTCTTGCTCAACTGCTGGCGCCACCAGACAAAAGACAACAAACATCTCTCCTGCTCTTGTGATGGGCCTAGCAGCAGAAGGAAATTTCCAGGTCAGAAGCTCCTGCTGGGTAGCCCATGCTCCAGGCTACGGGGAAGAGCTGCAATCCCAATTTGTTCCCCCTGTAAACACTGCATAGTACCGGGGAAACCCACGCGCTGCACACCCCAGCCACTGTCTGGGGTTCTCCCCTGCTGCCTTCCAACTTCATCTCACTTCCAGCACCTCCACACTTCCCAAGAAATGACATGGCTGCTGCTAACTCCTTCTAAATACCTGCAGCTTCTGGAGAAAACCCAACAGGACTTTTTGTTTTCCCTTCCTTCAGTAGCTCTGCAAGCGAATAGTCTCCGTGTGCCAGGCCATGGTAGTCTGAAGGCAGCTCTGCCTTGCAGGCACACTCGGTATAAACAGGGATAAATGCACCAAAGGGATCATCCTGTTCTACCCTGGGAGGGGGAGAAGGGCAGAGTGCTGCCTGGGAACACAGGCCAGCTCTGGGAGCATCACCTTGGCCTTTTCTCTCCCTCTCATGCCTGGTCCTCCCAGTCAGCCCTGCTCTTCTCTCACTTGCAGGGGGGATGCTCACAGCCAGCTACAGCAGCATGAATGGGAAGAAAATCAGGCTTAGGAAATTTGCCTGAATTAGTATAGATGTCTGTCTCAGGCATCCCTTTCTGCTGCTTGTCTGGGTTTGATTTGCCTGTCTCACCTAGCTGAGAGCCTTGTCAAAGCCATTCCAGATGCCTGGCCTAACCAGACATGCAAGGGTTAATCTGTGTGCTCCTTGGGCCCAGCATCACCTCATTTCAAATGGAGATGTGAGACTCAAGAGCTACAGTTTCTTTACAGTTAGATTCTCTCCATGGGCTTCATCTCCTGTGAAACACCTTGGCATCTCTCTTCTGCTTCCTAGCCTGGGGGCACTACTACAAAAACAACAACAAAGAAACAAACAAACAAAATCCAATTTCATTCAGCTCTCTGGTTCCTGGGGCCTCTTCAGACAGCAGCTGTGTATGATCCAGGCTGCCTTCACCTCCTCAACTTCATGTGGCTGCTGGCAGCCCTGGCAGGGATTTCAGTCACGTCCCATTTCCTCACCTCCGAGGCAAGGCTGAAACCATCTGAGACAGCTGCTGCCCGTGGCCTGACTAACGTACTTGGCTGAATGGTTCCTCGCTCATATTTACCCCTGGGTGAAATGATAAGGTTCTGGGCCAGGTGGAACACACTCAGATATCTCTCCTTCAGGGCAAACTGAGTCTCTGCAGTAAGAGTTATGAAAAAATTAGGTTTGTGTGTGGTTTTGGTGCATACATTTTTACTGTGAGCCCTAAGCCTCCAAAGCACAGCACAATCCTGCCCACTGATAGCTCCTAAACAACTGACTTCCTCCTGTTCAATCACTAATTAAGCAGCAGGAAAACTAGAATATAAACCATAATAGAAGCAACTGTATTGCTACCCAGTCACTTAAAGCTGGAATAAAACTTTTCTCTAAGGAGAGCAAACCACCCTCAGTGGCAGGCAGAAACCACCACAGGCTGCTCCTCCAGCTAAGGGAAGCCTGGCTCAGGATTTTCAAAGGATGTTGTGGGTTTGAGGCTCCCCAGGGAGGGAGGACTGGCCCCCACTGGCCAGTGCTCAGGGCTGGGTATTTGCTCAGCATCAAGAGGGCAAATACTGCCCTGAGGGGAGGGCACTGGGCACTGCCTGGGGCCAGGCTCCTTACACACAGCATTGCAGCACCTTACACACAGCATTGCAGCACCTTCATGGTGGAGGCCATCCCTTACCTCCTGTTTCTGTGGAAAACATCTCCGTGGAAATACTCCTGTTCACCTTCAGGCCAGCAACTCTCTGCAGGCTCGGCAAGGGCTGCTTGACCGTGTCCTTGGAATAAAAAATCAATGCCTTTATCTCATGTTTTGCCACGGCGCGTGGATAATTTGATGAAATTGTGTAGCCACCCACGCCTTTAATTAATCAAAGATTTTTTCACGCAGCACTGTGCAATATTTTATTTCCTAACGTCCCTGCTCCGGTGTACTAGGGTCTGTTGTAACATTTCTTACCCAATTCCAGCACTGACGGCTATGCAGCCAAGATGATGGATCACATGTGTGGAAATCTTCAGCATTGTCTCCAGAGGTGAGTGCCAAGGAATCAGAAGCTGAATTAATCAGAGCTTCACAAAGAGATTTGGGAAAACAAAACAAAAATTAAAAAGAACCAGCCAACAACTGAAAACAACCTCAGGAAGAAAACAGGAAGAAGTCAGCAGATTTCCTGGGGTTTCACTTAGGAAGCTCAGGAAAAACTGGAAGACATCAGAGAATCTCCTAAAAATCTGGGAAACACCTTTCTAGAGTTCACCGTTCTAGGACAGAGCTGTAAATCCTTTCCAAGGGGCTACCATAACATCTTCCCCTTCAAACCCTCTGCCCAGCTTCATGTTGGTGCTGCTGATGGGGAAAAGAGAAGCGCAGGTAAAGCCTGGAGATGGTTGGGCCGAATGCTGAACACCCGAACAGAAGTGCCTGAAAAACGCCTGTCCACACCTGAGAGCTGAGCAGCCCTGCCACACCTTTGAGTGCAAATGGGTACTTCTTTCCAGGCTCCCTGAACATTGTGGCAACCCCAGCCAGGAGAACTGGGACCTGGGGACCGAGGCAGGGGTGAGCAGTGGGGGGGACTTGCGGCCGAGCACAGAGCCCCTGTGCCGTGGGAGCCGCAGCCCTGGCAGTGCCTGCCTGCGGCGGGCGCCCTCGGCAAGGAGCCGGCCGTGTTTTCCCAGCTGGAAGAAGCGATGTGCATCGCTCCGGCGGGGAACGCTTCTGCAGCCGAGGCTGTGTGAGGGAAGGGAAGGGAAGGGAAGGGAAGGGAAGGGAAGGGAAGGGAAGGGAAGGGTTTACAAACGCGTGCCCACGCTGAGAGCGCCCGAGGGACACGCGGCTCCCGGGGCCGCGCGGGGCCGCCAGGGGGCAGTGGCCGCCCGGCAGCGCCCTGGGCTCTTCCCTTTTCTTCGTGATTTTTGTGATTTTTTTGCTCCGCAAATCCCCTCGACAGGGAACCCCCAGGGCGGGAGACGATGGACACGGGAGAGTCCTGGCTACTGTGCAGCCAGCTCGCACCTCAATTGTTTCTAGGGGTTTTTTTTTTGTTTGTAGGTTTTTTGTGTTTTTTTTTCTTTTTTTTTTTTTAATACAAATTTGGATCTCTTCTCTTCCTCTTCTCCTCTCGAGACACTCATTGTGAGACTGCTGTCAGCTCAACAGAAAAGGAAAATCACCGTCTCTTCCCCAGGCTTGCAGATTTGTTTCATTGTTCCCCTTAGCCCCACACCAGCCTCTTTGCTGCACACGGCTGTGCCATGACAGTGTCTCTCGCAGCACAGCCACAAGATTTTGGAACTCAGCAAAGCTGATTGCACGGACAGAGCCACTCTGCTAAATATTAACAAACAAGCTTAGTCTTCCCTTGGCCTTGATGCAGGCAATAATGAGACTGCATCTTCCAGGGCATGATTCAGAGTGGGAATCTAATATGCCCTGAATGGCTCCCCAGGGACTTTCTTGCCACTGATGATGCAGAGTGCAGAGAGCCTAATCTCCTTCCCTAGGCTGTTGGGAGACAATGTAAGCATCTGCCTTGCATGCTGTAATGGTTGGTATCAGCCCAGCTTCTGGTGAGTAATTGCTGAGCATGCCAGCAGGCACACACCTCCTGTTGGAGCACGTATCTCCATCATCCGGGGAAGTGGCACAGCCAAAAAGCCACTGGCTGCTGTGCCCACATTACCACAAAGGCAAAGGGCAGTGCACTGCAACACTGGTGAGAAAATCAGCACTGACCCTCACCATACAATAGAGCACTCAAATAGAAATCCAGTGGTCCATGGGCCTCTTACAAGTATTGCTGTGGGAGCAGGGGGGGGGCATGGCACTGGTGTGACTGCAGTCACCAAGGCAGAAGCACACTGGGCATAACCAATGTCCTCAGGTGTAGCAGGGACCCCTTCTGGCCTTGGCTTCAATGCTACAGGTACCCAGCCACTGTATACCACCCTCAGTGATTCCTCTTGGTGCTCATCCATGCCCTGGACCTGTAGCTGCAGATCCCTTGTCCTGCCCCATTTCCTGCATCTCCTGCCCCCTAATCCCACAAAATCTTTCCTTTACTCACCTGTAGCCCCAGGTACCTGGCTTATTTCATGAAGACAGAGCTGATGTTCCTAAGAATTAAACATATGACACTAGGAGTGTTTGCAAGAAGTCAGAACATTTTAACAAAACCAGTTAATCCTCCAAACCCTCCCCCAAATAAATGACTTTGACCAGTTTGAGCCAAGAAAGTCCATAGCAACACTCACCCTGCAGCAGGACAAAGGACAACTACAGTATACTTCTGAATAAAATTTTGGCTCCTTCATCTCAGGGAAGCAAGCTGGGAGAAAGCCACAGCCAGTCCTTGCCAGCAGAGCATAAAGATTAGCTTCTCCTTCCTGTTTATTTGACCTTCATGGCCAATGTATCCAAATATCAACAATAAGGCTCCAGACCTTCAGCATCTACCTTCTGGTATGTGCTCAGGAAGACAATTCTGCCATGGGTCACAGAGAAGCAAAACAACTCAGGACCCAGAAACCACGAGCTGGAGCCTGGCAGGCAGAGAGATCTCTTTGCCAAACCTCTGTGGCCAGGCTCAGCACAGGCACAGCCCACGGGGGCCAGGCAGGGCAGCCCTGCAGGGCCTGACACAGCTCCCCTCCAGCCCTCACCCAGCAATGACAAGAGGCACACATTCCAAAGCTCTGTAAATCAGAAGGGCAAACAGCCCAAGCTCTGACTCCGTGCAGGGCTGGGCTGCCCACATGATTTTCCCATGGAGAAACAACTTGGGAAGAGGCAGAGTGGGAAGCCAGGTCCTGCAATCCTTCCCCCATGGCACAGGCAGCTGCTTTGCCATCAGGAAGGGGGTTTGCTAAGGCACACAGGACAGGAAGAACGTGATGAGCAAGACACCCTCCACAGGCTCCACTCAGACACTTGCCAAGTTTTGTTGTGTCGGGGTAAGCTTCATTCCAGGGGACTGCTAGCTTCAGCACACTTAGGACTAACAGCAGAGAAGGGCATGCACGTCTTCAGAGGTCCACCCAGGCTTGCAAAACACAGCTGGAAGCTGGTAATGGATCCCTGCCCTGAAAACTTTGTGCTTGTCTACAAAGCATCCCAATATCCAAACCCCTGCTGTAACCTAAGCAATGTAGAGGTTCTGCACTTCAGCAGTGGATCACAGCAGTCAGAAGTTAAAACCATATTTGGAGCCTACCTGTTCAATGGAAACTGAAATCTTGTTCTACATGATCCAATCCACTCATCTACAGGCAGAATCCATCAGCTGAAACAGCAAATTCTCACAGCTATTCTAGTAGCACTTCTCTCTTTTGAGACCAACATATTAATTTTTAATACCACATTCAGGCAGTTCTTGACTGCCAGGGTGGAACCAGGGTGCTGTTACCTCTGATAGTGGTATCTGGAGTCAACTACTTCTCTAATTTAGGAAAAGGAAAAAGCAACAGCAATCAACCAAAGAGATCAGGCAGGCATTCCCAACCCCAATTAAACCAGCTCCCAAGGGAGGTTGGGGCAGCCTCTTCTTTTAAGATCTTTGTGGGATTTTCTTTCCACTCTCCCCGTCCCTCAGCATCCTCCCCCAGCCATAACCCATAAAAACTCTAAGACAGTTGTGGGGCCCCTGTCAAAAACCTGATGCAGCTGGGCTGTTAATGTGGTGGCCCATAAACAGAATGAAACCCCAGCTGATGGAGGGGACTCCACTCCCATCCCCTTCAGAACAACCACCCTGCCAGTTCTGACCTGGCTCTTCAAATCCTTGGAAGAAAAACTGAGATGCAAAGGAGAAGGAAATGGCTTTGCTAGGATGCATAGGGTGATGCATCCTAGTACTTTTTGGTGCAAGGCTCTTTCCCAAGTGTGGACATCAAAAGACACCACTGCTCCCTCCTGCTCCAAGCATGCACACCCTCCCTCCAGCAGGACATGGAATGTGGGGTGCTAACTGGTGCCCTGCTCAGAAAAAAAAGTATGGGAATTTGATGAAAGGCCAAAAAAGAGCCATGCCAAAGGCTGAAGACCTCACAGTTCAGCAAGAGGCTCACAGAGCTGACCCGCTGCATCTGCCAGAAGGGCAGCAGAGGGATGTGTGATGACACTTTGGACCACATAGATTCTGTGGGGACAGAAAACTGCACCCATGGGCAAAGGTGACACTAAGCCCCAGCTGCTCAGAGGAGGACATTTCCAAGAAGGCGCAGAGGGAGGAAGAGAAGTTGCTTGGGAATTCAGCATAATTTTCAGTTCTGGCTTTTATTTTCATTCACTTCAACAACAAGGTGTTCAAACACACAGAGAGGCGCCTTGGTCCAGGTAACATGGTCATTGCTACAAGCATTGGCAGATTCTCAGCTCCATTAAGCCATAACACTTTGATGCATCAAAACAAAACAAAATCACAGCTCTACAGGGGAGGGCAAAAGCTACAGCAGTTCAAAGTCACTTGAAGATTCCAGTTATACAGAAGTGGGCTCCATAGTGGCATACAGTGGAAAGAAGGTTTTCACAGCATATATGTTAATCATAAGTGATGCAGCAGAAAAGCTCCATCTCACTGCTGAGTTGAAAAGCAGATACTGAAGTTCTTGTACCGATTCTGGGCACAGCATTAACAGCATTAACCTTTATAGTCAGAAGCTCCCTAGATCCTAAAAGTGACAGTGTCTTTTGTATCAATGTATGTACAATACTGAAGCAGCTCAGAAGGACTACACAATGGAGATGCAAAACCTGGGAGGTGAGAAGGGCACAACCCAATTCACCTCCAGAGATTTGTAAAGTAACTGCTCTAACTCCTTCCCCATGCTAACACTGCCCTGCTGAATTAATCATTGCATCAAGTCAAGAACAGAACTACTCTTGTGTTTTGTACCATATAGAAAAAAAATGAAGAGCTATAGCAATTTCTCACACTGAGCATGTTAAATACTTTGAAATCTAGGACACTGCTCTTTGAAGTGTTACAAAATAAAATGATACCACAGGCTTTCAGTAGGTGCTTGCTCCCCCCTCAACTGCAAAGTAACACAGTAATCTCAGTATGAAAAATACAAATATATTCATCCAGTGACTGGCTGTTTGTTACATGATTTGTAACTGCACGCCTTCTGCATAAAAATAATAATTAAAAAACAGAAAAACAAACAAAAACATTTAATTGTGGTTCTGTCAGCCCAGTCGCCCAAGAAGAAATAAAACTGATCATGTTGCACTGTAGAAAACAAAAAAATCATACATACAAAAAATATTTATATACAAACTTGACAGTGTAATCATCTGGCATTAGCATTTATGGCTAACCAAAAGAGGCTTGCAGAGCCACCAAAAGGCAGTCTTTGAATGCAACACAGATCTGGCACAACAAACAGATGGAGGATACTAACCATATCGTACTTAAATGAAATATGTGACACAGAGCAGGGCCCACAAACAGCCACTGCATTGAGACAGGAATATTTAGCTGTAGTAAGGTAACAAGTCATTTAAGTTGCTTTTGTAATCCCTCTCCCACCAAAAAAAAAAAAAAAGAAAAAAAAAGTCAGGCTTACTGTTAAAATGAACAAGCCAACTTGAAAGCAGCTGTGCAGAGCCTTGCTCCTCAGCTTAAGTTGTATACCATAGAGTCTCACTCAGTACTTTGGCTAATATAAATGTGAAAACACACATTGTTCAGTTATTTGTCCACAGGACCACTGGCAGTCAGAGGAAATGCCTCAGAGCACAACTATGGTAGAACGAGTAAAGAAAAAAAACAGAAAAATCAGTTTCTCATGTAAACATGGCTTATTGCGGTAACAACACTCATAGTTCCCAGAAATGCTCTTTGTTTTAAGGCAGCTTATGGTTATTCTTCTAGTTTGTGTCACTTAACCTATAGCAACAAACACAACAGGTTCCAACCCATTACAGATATATTTAAAGACAAGTCTGGCTTCCTCCCAAGTAATCTAACAAGGTCCCAACAAAAGGTTTTCTGAGTTTAGGATAGCTGAAGTCCTACAAACCAGTGTGCAGCTCTCACTCTTCCATTTAACTGAGGCTAGGTGGGAAAATCCTTATGCTAAACTAGCCAGGCTGCATGCGTGGCAAAGCCTAATTCTGTAGCTTAAATGTCAGTAGTATCACGGCAGGGTTAAAGGTCAGGTGGGGACAGAATTCAAGAGTAACTCGCAGCTTTATTTACACTTCCAAGCCTGAAGGATGCCAGCCAGGACATACACATGAATGTATACCCAAAACAAGGAGAGACAGCCAGCTTGGTTTTTCCAGAGAAGGCGAGGCAAAAGGAGGATGGATGCAGGTGCTGAAGTGCGGCCTGCCCAGCAAAGTGCATGTGCTGTCTCCGCTGGAGAATATTACACATGAACAGAGCACTCAGCTCCATGGGAAGAGGCTGTTTAAGTGCAGCGTTCAGACGACTGATTCCCATTTACTTTTCAGATAAACTGTCAGTTCAAAGTTGTGTTGTTTTGTGTTTTTTGCATTTGGTTTTGCTGTTGCAGTGCGTTTGGATGCTTGTTTTTTTTTTTTTTTCCCCAGAGTTTTGGGTTTTTTGGGGGCTTTTTAGAATTTTATTTCAACCTTCCGGCTTTACAAAGTGGGAGAGCTGGGTGAGAGAAACATGTTTCAGGTTAGGGCACCCACAAGGTGTGTGAGGATTCAAAAGTCAAGAAAAGAAGCCCTCTCCCCAAAGGAAAACACAAAACAAGTTGGCCTTCTCAAGAAGGTCAATGGTAGGCAAAGAAATACCACCCACCTTCCCCCTTTGCTCAGCTCTTCCCCTTGCAAGAGCTGGGGTGGAGGCTGCAGTCCAGGAGCACGACCTAGACAGCACCCAGGGCATGACCTAGCAGGAGTGAGCAGGAAGGTTCCCTCCGCGCTCCGTCCGGGGTGCAGGACCAAGCAGAAGGAAGACAAATGAAGGGCTGAGCAGTTCGTGGCTGGGGCGGGGTGGAGGGGGGCCCGCGGCCCTCACTCCCCCTCCTCTTTGATGCGTTGCTGTTTGTTGCGCCGGGCATCCATGTCGAAGTTGAAGTCGTTCCACTCGTCGCGGGGCGGGAAGGAGATGGTCTGGCGCAGCGTGAAGCGCACGGCGTCGATGACCCGCTCCCCGCGCGCCTCGCTCGAGCCCACGCTCACCGTGGAGGCGCCGCTGGGGGTGCGCAGCAGGTGGGGAGGGGAGGAGAAGTCATGGAGCTGCCGGTGGTCCAGGATGCCCTTCCAGATGGCATGGCGGAACTGCTCCGGGATCTTGAGGCTCACCAGATCCTGCAAGGCAAAGTGCGGGGCTTAGCAGGGGAATCCCGGGGCAAGCTGGGCTCCAGGAGCGAACACAGCCTCTGGGCCACCAAGAGCCACCAAAGCTGCTAAAACCCAGGTGGCCACGATGCACAGCAGAAGATAAACCACTACTCCTGGAAGTGGTGGTTCACTCCAGAACAGGCACGTGTGGCCACAAGGCAGCAACAGCCTGTTCTGAAGGCACAAAGTCTATTTTTAAGTAGCACAAAACACTTGTTCATGCATAAGACGTGGTGACCTAAAGCTAGAAGCTTAACTGGACTGCAAGGCCTCCAAGACAACCTTAGGGAGATCTGCTGGCTGTCAGTGGTGGAGGATGCTGGGCTGCTGAAGGTCAATGGCCTTGAAAATTTCCATGTTAATTACAAGGCCTGCAAAAGGATTTTAGAATCCAAGCCTGATTTCTAGTATCCAGAACTCTGGGTGTGACTCTGCAGGAACTTTCTTAATTGCTTTAACATAACCAGATTTAGTAGCAGACACATACCCTTAGAAAACCTGTACTTTGAGGCCCCATAATTTCTGGTGCAAAACCTGAGGGTTGCATTACCTAAACTCTGGGATACACGGTATCAGCTTCTGAAAAAATTAGCGACCAACTTTAGTTAATTTGGGTCAGCTTTTCTAATTAGAGCAGCAGCAGAAGGAAGGTAGCCCATGCTAGGGAGCAAAAGCACTACAGTCTCCCAAAGTCTCGGGGTAAAAAAAAAAACAGGACAGCCAGCTCAGAATAGAGCAATGGCCCTGGAGAAGAAGCAGCAACCCTGCAGCAAAAGCCATGCAAGAGTAAAAAAGTGAAAACAACAAACAGGGATGAGGTGCCAGTGGCAAGGGAAGATGATTAAGGTAAGGCCAGAAAAGGGCAGGGAGGGAAAATTGCAGACCACTTCTGGAGAGCCTACTTGTCTGCAGGCGAGTGAGGTGTAAACTGAAACCGAGCCCTGCAGAATTAACAGGCACGTGGGCTGGGGCCACTTCAGGGGCTCAGACAGACAGAGCTGGGCAAGGGGAGACACTCCTCCTCTGTGCCAGGCAAGGCAGTTGCAGTGCTGGCCTCAAATCCAGCCTCTCTTCACCTCACAACATCTCTACGCTATGCGCAACAGCCTTAAATCAAACTAATCCTGTAAGAACAAAAGTGTACTGGATTTCTGACCTGTTCCTAAAGCAGGGCCAAGAGCACAAACAAAGGAAATGGTGAGGAGTTACTTACATCCATGGAGTAATGCTCAATCTGATAGATGGTGGTCAGCCCCTGGGTCGTGAAATAATCCACACAGGATGAGCAGCCCAACCTCGCTAAGAAGCTGCAGAGGAGGAAGGAAGGAAGGAGAGAGAAAATAGGATCACCCTGGCTGCAACAGCCCAAACCACAGAAAAACCAAACACTCAGCCAATCTGCAGCAACAGGAAACAAAGCTTTCACCCTTGGCTTGACCTCCTCCAAGACATCCCAGGCCAGCAAGCCACATCGCTGCCACATCAAACAAACGAGGGAGTCCTTCAGCTCAGCACCCAGCAGACAGCCCTCATGGCAGCATCTTGCCTAAGTCACACAGCCTGGGTCTTGAGGCAGGAGGGCTCACACAGACCCTCCTGCCAGGTCACATCACCCAGAGGGTGGCTGAGCCCATGGCAGCCTGGTGCATGCACAGAGGGCTTTAGCAATGCATGGGGTCTAGGGCTCAGACACATCATGCACTGCCAGTCAGCACCTTTTTCCCTAAATGTAAAAGATTCCTCATTTATGGGCAGCATCTTTCAACGGGTTTGACCACACAAAGGGCAGAGGGGCTTCTGATCCCAGCCATAGCTTGTCAGGGGGCCAAAGGGGAAAACAAGAAAAACAAGAAATGTTTGCAAGACAGACTGGCATCCCGAAACTCCACCAGTCCAACAGATGCTGCATCCCTCAACTTTCTAGCAGTCCTAACATCCCTGTTTCTCTCATCTGCTCAGAGGTGGGGATTTGAGGCTCGGTGCCCAGAGGGTGCCAGCCTCAAGACAGCCAAGAGCCCAGTGGAATCCGGTGCTCCAGACCCAAGGGCTCTGCTCCCTTGGCGTGGGCAGTGTGCTGGGCAGCCTGCTCCTGCTCACCTGACGATGCTGCAGTCTGAGGGGTATGGAGGAGGGGGGGTGCAGTGGGACGTTGAAGGCATGGAGAGGGGAGGAGGCAGCGCCTGCGTGGGGCTGAGGCCATTCATGTCACCGGTCATGGCCATGTGGGTGCCCATCATGGGAACTGGAGGAGAGAAGAAGGAGGAGCACATTGTTAGCCAGGCATGCCCAGACCCTGGCTTTGCCCCCAGCATGGCACCCAGGACAGCACCCACAGCTGAAGCAGCCTGAAATCCCCTGTAAAACCCTGCACAGGGCAAGCTCATGAGAAGTTTCAGGCAGGGCCAAGGACCAGATGACAGAATCCTTCTGGAGCTCTCCCCTCACAGGAGGAAGTGCCACTGTCACATCACCTTCCCTCCCAGACAGGCTGGATAGAAAGCCTGGCTTGCCCTGCCACAGGAGAGGAGCAGCACAGAGCCAGCAGAGTAACCTAATACAGCAGCCAAACAGCTTTGTTTTCAGAGACAGCAAGAGCACCAGAAGGGGCTCAGCAACAGGTGTGGGCAAGAGTCCAGCTGTTTTGAAATAAATTAAAAAACAAAACACCAACCAAAAAAGCCTCAACAAAACTCAGGCCCAGAACCATGTCTGTCATCCTGGATTTACAGAGCTGCTGAGCACACAGCAGCAGCCAGGAAGAACAGAACTGCACGATGTTTCCTTTAAAATTAAGAACTGTCTTAATTGAACTGAGGGAAAAAACTGCTGCCAACGTTTGCATCTCCTCTGCTGGGAAAGGAAGAAGAAACAAGTCTCGAAAGCCAGAGGACAGTGCAGCCAGCTAGATCTGCAGCAAGAAGCAGCTCTGATCACGCTGTGAGGCTCTGAGCAGGATGCTGAAGCCTTGCCCCGTGGCACAGCAGCGAGCAATATTTATTTGGCTCTGTAGATTTACAGCGAATGACTCCAGGCTCTCCAGCTTAACACTAGCCATGTGGAGATGCCAAGCTTCCTTGTCCAGACTAGCAGGGGGCACGCAGGCAACAGGAGGAGGAGGAATAAGAGTTTCTTACTGTTGGTTCCCATGCTGTCGGGGATGGTGGTTGGGGTCAGGGCGTTGCGCTGCTGGGGGTTGATGAGCTGGCTGACCGAGGGCAGCTTGTTCATGCTGTTCATTTTGCTGAGTGGTGGAGAGTTGGAGCCATAGGAGGACTGCGACTGCATGGAGGTCCTGCAAACCAAGGAGATGTTAGGACAGGGATCACAGCAGCTGGTTGTTGAGAGTGCACCCAAGGGGCTACCTGGCCAGTGAAATCACTGATGCCATAGGATCATCACAGATGAAGATCCTCGGAGAAGGAGTCAGCAGGAAATAAGAGGTTTCCCAGATATCCTCAGCACTTTAAAAAAGTGAAATAGCAAAAAAAGGAAAGCTTAATTTTTGGTTGAAACTTCTTATTTAAGGAGAAGTGTCTATGCAAGTTTTTCAGTTGTAAAGAATATACAGAATGCCAGCAAACATGTGCCAAGATTTGAAGAATATTTTTAAGTTAGACCTCTCCTTGTAGTCAAAAACTTTTTCAAAGGAACAAGAACTGAGGAAACCATCCCAAACCATCCTAAATTCCCCTGAAACCTGACTGCAAGTCATGCTTACCACCTTGTTTTTTCCAAAATTCCTAGTTTTAACAGCCAGAGGCTCCTTGCTCAAGGCAGATTCCATGCACTTTAGGGACCACTACAGAGATGGTCAGAGCTGCCTGGGATGCCAACAGGCAGCTTTTACTGGTGTTAAGGCAAACCTGGTATCCAAACCCTGTAGGCTGCTTGCGAAGAGGATCAGGTTCCTGCTACCACCTGACATCAGCACTAGCCTCCCTCAAGTCCATTCAGCCCCAAACTCCATCCAGCATATTCATGGAGGGGGCCAGAGAGGCTTGCCAGAGCTCCCCACTGCCCAGCCCTGAGGGTCCCAGCTGCAATCCTGCCAAGTCAGCGATCCCGACTGCCAAGACTGGGCTGCTTCTGAACAGCAGCCCAGCTCCCAGATCGAGTTACGGCTCTGGTATCCCATCTGGAGTGGGGTCTTATGTGGGACATGCAGAAAATTATCATTAGAGCTGGTCCAACAGCACAATTGGCATAGCACTGCCATGCCACAAGGGAGTAGGTTTTTCTCTGACACCAGGGGCATTTGTAGGACTGGGCAAAGGTTTGGGAAATATGCCTGGGTAGCCTCCAGCTGTGGCCACCTTGCAGAGCAGAGGTCACCCAGCTTGCCACAGAGCCCAGCACTCCTATCACACTGACCCCATGGTGTGTGTCCAAGGGCACATTCCCATCTTATTTCCCACTGGGAAACTTGTTCCCATCTGGGTATAACTGGTTACACCAATTCCTGGGAACTTGCTTTTCTTCTATGCAAATAAAATAATTATTACTCCAAATAAGCAAAGTGTAAAAGGAAAGAAAAGGCTTATTCCTAGACAATTTATTAAAACCTTCAGCATTCAAGGTCAAGTTCCATACAATTACATTGTCTCCAGCTTCCTGCACTTTCAAGACTTGCAGTGCTGGGTGGAGAAAACATCTATGCTAACAGGCTGGAGTATCTAAGGCCCCGAAGAAATGTTACCTAATTACACAATTACAGGAGGTACAGTAGGGTGTGAACTGTCCTTTGGCAGTGAAGATGCAGGACAAGATCCAGCAAACTTCACAGACTCAAGGAAGTGGAAAGCACAAGAAGCTTCACAAATTAATATTAACAACGGCAGCAGCTCCCAAGGGGAAGTGAAACCGAGCCATGAAGTTCAGACCTAACTTTCCAGAGTGAAGGGAAAGATTCAGATCTGACATTTCAATTCCCCAATTATGAAAGTTGAGGCCAGCCATGAAATTCAAGTCAAGTTGACACCGCCCTTAGCCTAAAACGCTTCTGGATTTAGGACCAGTGAGTATTTCTTCTTCGTGGGTTCAGGCACTTAACTAAGCTTCAGCTGAAATTAATACACACCTGAAGAGTCTCTTATGGCAAAATCTGCATGATCTGCAAGGTCGTGAGGAGGTCAATGAACACAGCAAAATTGCAAATCAAATCAACAAAGGCTTCCCAAAGGACAGAGTTGCACTGTTTGAGGTCAGCAGTGGGCCTATCTTTGCCCTCTCCTTCACCAAAACTAATTAGGAGACTACAAAATACTTTGGGGGTAAAAGAAAAACAAAAATAAATCAAACACAAGCCAGCCCAAAACTTCAGAAAACACTTTAGAAAACAAAGACATACTTTAACATATAGCTTAGGGACTTCATGCTCCTAAGAGTCAAGATTAACATTATCAAGTTCAAGAAAATAAAACAGAAAACAAAAGCATTTTTCTTTGTACCCACACTAGTTTCAACTAAGCTATTCCATCACATGAGCAGATGTTTAAACGGCCTACAGAAAGCCATCTAGCCAAAGAGAAGTCTCAAGATAAACCAAGATGCAAAATTTTATTGAAAATTAATGTCACACATCAATATAGCAAGAGCCTTAGAAACACAAGAAAATGGTTTTTGTATTAAGCACAAGGACTACATGGTGTTTGAGGACCCATTTAAAATATATTGCTTTTTTTTCCCTCGATTTTTAAAAACAGATATAAGAATGTCATGCACAGTGATTTTCATTAAAATTTTACTTACTAAGTCTCAAGAAAGATTAGAAGTCAGCATTAACATTTCTTTGATATCAATGCCAATGAAATGCATTTTAATATCAAGGTATAAGGACTTCAATTAAGAGACTATTATACTTCTTGGAACAGTCTGATACAAAAGGCACTGAGTCACATTCTGCAACTGAGTTTTCTCTCTTCAAGAGGCTATGTAATTATTTAGCAAATAACATTTGTAGTTACACAAGCTCATATGAGGGCAATCAGTCTCCCATGCTTCAAGGCATATAGGGATCATCTCAAGAGGTCAGGAAGGAACTTTCTTGTCCCATATATGAACAAAGTTCAGTTCACAGTCTCTTATAACTCTACATTTTCCCAGCTCATGGATACCAGCCCTTCACCAGAGGCAGCAAACTGCTGGGACAGACCAACTGACTGAGCAGACCAGAGACCTCGTTGGCTGGAGGAGCACACAGCCATGTAAGCAGCCTTAAATGACATCAAAAGTTCATTAAATGCCATTGGGCAGATCAGGCTCAGAGTTTAAGATTCCACCCAAGCCCCTGTGCCTGCAGTTTGCTGTCCCTGCAGACCCAGAGCCAGTCAGTGCAGAGACAGACAAGTAGAATCAGAGCTGTCCAGTTCTGTGTCTGTCCTCTCAGCCACGCCAAGGATCACATCCCAGGTTCACACAAGGCCAGTGTGCTCACGGACAAGGGTCTTTAAAGAAAGGTTTCCCACAGGGCTGTGTAGCACTGGGGTGTCACTGATGTAGTCCAATAATGGTACACAAGTGACAGAGACATGCTCAGTTTAATTCATCTGCTTTGAAGGGCCATGAAGCAGCAGGATGCTGAAAAGCAGACAGATGCCCTTACTGCACCCATCCCAAACTGCTTCTGTTCTAAAGCAAACAACAGTGCATCTTTTCAATCACTCCAGTGGACTGAAGGCTTGGTACCTCACTGGGAGCAAGGAAAGGAGGAGCTACAGTAGTTACTGGGCAGACAGGAACTACAACACAGGGCCAGGGGTGGCAATAATGACTCCCCTTAGATTTCAGGTATGGGAATTTCTCAAGGCAGGCCATGAATGCAATCTGCTCTTCAGGGAATGGAGCTGCAATACAGGGAGTGGATATATATCAAGTAGCTGACACAGACTGATATAACCTGAGTACCTGATAAGGCTCAATTAGTCCACTTGGTTATTCCTTGAAAGGAAAAGGCTTATTTTCCTGAAGACACAGAGATGGCAAAGAAGCAATGAAAAGATAGCTGGGATAAAGTTTTCATGTTATCTCTAGAGGACAGACTACAAAGCAACTCAAATTGCTTTCAGCTCCATGTATTTGATAAAAGAAAAAAAGAATAGCACCTTCTAATATAACCACCTGCTAGTTGGAAAGCAAATCAAGTCACCACTAAGATCAGCACTACAATAATCATCCTCTTATAGCCAAGTGGGACAAATCAGAAAGGCATTCCAGAAACAACAGGATCCAAATAATTTACATTCTTGTTTAGTGGAAGTCTGAGATATTGTATTGTCCATTACAGTACAAGGCATTTCCTAGAGACCACACCAAATGATGAACTGGAATCTTCCAGTGCAGGCTGTGGATGCCTCCTCAAACTTGCTGGTGAACAGGTCCAGGAGCAGTGCTCTAAATATAATTCAGTATTTTCCTGTCCCAGTACTTCCATATTGCCATCCAGAAGCAGAAAATGCAAAAATCTAGGAATAAACCTTCACTGAAGAACAGAAAACAGTGCCAAACATAATCTTATGTCTGGGCTGCATTTACAATTCAGGTTCCCACCTCTCACAGGGAAAGGAATCATATTGCCTTTCTTTTCCCAAATAAAAAGGCACAGAACAATAGTGACCTGCTTTGTGATCTCAAAGAACTTCCTGGAATTTCTAGGCAAGGTCACAAGGCATTTGATTTTCACTATCTTTACACAAGGAAGGATCGTAGAGCTGCAACTATATGAAATAGGCACTGCTAGTTCTTAATTAGCTGGTATTTATATACTTAACCCCAGTTTTGGGGGCTCTTTTCCATCAGCTCTCATCCACACTGCTATGGTAGAGCAAGTCTTGCTAAGACATTGGAGACAGCCAGAGATGGGATATGGCTCCCAAAGGGGATGTCAATAGGAGTTATCACCTGCTCAGATTCCTGCTTTGCTGACTAGCAGCAGATGCTGTGATGGTCAGAGATAAAAGTCTTCTCCAACAGCATCAGGCTTTTTTTCCTTGGTGGCTGGCCAGGCAGCCTGCTCTGTGTTTGAGAGGCACCTTCTTTTCACATTGCCTAACCAAGTTTGTCAGATCTGTGTCTGCAAATCCAGCAGACTGCACTGCAGGGCACACAGGTCCCCAGCAGGACTTAAGACAGCCTCTTGAGTTTCTCAGGAGCTGCTGATCACTGGTATTTGCAACCAAGCTCTGCTCTCCAGCTACTGTTCCTGGTGTACCTTCAGTAACTTCCTCACATTTCTGTCTTGCTGCTGTGAACATTGGAGGGCTCCTCAGAAGCAGTGCCTGAGAGTGTGGGTTGAAGAACCCTTCTCTGCCAGCATCAGGGGCTACTCTTCATGTAAAGATGTTTGAGCACCTCTCAGTGGGCAAAATGTCCACCCTCGAATCCCTCGTCCCTCACTGGAAGTATCCACATCCAGTGCCATGCTCAACCTGGCCAACTTAACTCCATGGCATGTCCTTTGCCTGCTGATTGTTCCTCTTTTGTGACAGTCTGGGCTTGGCACAGACCCCTCCTAGCCAAGCCCTATACGAATGGCTTTCAGAGGCAGAGTTTGATAAAAAAAGTGTGAGAATTTACAAGTCCTTGCTGAGAAAAAGTCTTCCGTGCAGGAATTTCTAAACCCAGAAGCACTTCAGACACAATTAGCAAGACCCTCTGGTTGCAGGATTAATGGGCACCGTGGACATGGCTTGAGGCCACTTGGCACAATCAGCTGCAACATGTGATGACACTGCTTTCCTTTGAACTATGAGGCTTGGAGAGATGGGGCAAAAGATAGTAGGGTTGATGGAAATGCTAAGGCAACATCTAAACTTGTGAACATCTGTAAGGAAAGAGGCTCCAACCCCTTTTCACAGGTAGGGAGTTTTGGACACTGTAAATACCCTTTACACCCTGGGCTGCAAAGTGACAGGGACACTGGGCACACATGGATATCATTACAACTCTCCCACACATTCTACTTGTGCAGTTCAGCCCACCACTTGGATCGAGCCCACAGAGTCAGCAGGAACTCCCTAAGCTCAGTAAAGCTGGATCAGTATCAGCAGAGCTGGTGCAAAGTCAAAGTCACACAGCCTTCCTTACAATTTTGATGTATTTTACATCAGACCCTTTTAGGTTGGAAATAAGTGGAAACAACTCATGATGCCAAAGTCGAGGGCTTTTCTGCAGGGAAAAAAAAAAGGTTTCTCAGCAGTGCCACTTCATATAATTATTACCTCTCCCTGCCCAGCAGTACAAATACATCAGCTACTTATACTAGTGCATGACCAGCACTGAAACAGGCCAAATTGACTATCACAGACCATTTAAACACATATCCTCTGCTTCCATCCCCCCAATCCATGGACACATTTTTTAACTTAAACAAGACAAAAGCCATTTTAAAATTGAGACCTGCTCAGAGAAACTCTGCCGAGTTCCACAAATACAGAAGTAAGAAGAAAGTATTAACACATTACAAAAACAGGGGAAAAAAAAGTTACACCAAGACAGACAACATCATGGTTCCTGACCTCGCAATGCTATTGGCTACAGCTAAGAGGTCTGTAGAAGTGTCTGTTGTTTTTGCAAAGTTTGAGTCCCTTCAGAATTTTACTCTCACTATTCACTCGGCTGCTATCAGGCTGTGTATTTGCCCCACTGTTCCTAGTCCTGCCAGCTGGGCAAAGTGGCCCTGCCAGCTCGATTTACGGATATACTGATGGGTTTGGGGGGCTGGAATGTTTTAGGATGGCCTCGGTCTGTTTGGGAGGGTCTCTCCTTGAGTCCATGAGTTCACTCCTGAAGCAGGCCGAAAGGAGACTGTAAAGAAGGAACCAGAGAAAAGAAAAACATGAATGTACAGGACCCTTTGCCAGCCACCAGTAGAGAAACAGTTACTTTCCACCTTCATGATCACAGTATGGTCTTTCAAAGAGAGGAAAAAGCAAATGTCTTAGCACCTACAGTGAGGGTATGTAACAGGGAGATTTAGGAAGCTGGAAAGCCCCAGGCACAAGCAAGTGCTTGGCAAGGAAGGGAAAACAACCAGTTGATAGAGAAATCTGATGCTGTCCTAGTCTCATGGGTACAAATAAGGCCCTGATTATATTTCCAGTGACAAATCCAGGAATAAAAGCACTCAACAAAGAGGAAAAGGAGTAGCAGCTTCCATTGAGTCTACTTCTAACTACAATCACTTCAAAACCAGAAGCTGGTGCTAGGGAGGGAGAACAGTGCCTATTTGCCATACTGATTACAGCTCAGTTATTCTCCTTTGAAAAGCTGAGGGATCCCTGGGGCCACATGCTGATGCAGAGGGCACTGTATCCTCAGAGCCCTTGAAGCACTTCTACCTGGCTCCTTTCATCTTGGCCATGCTGTAGTGAGAACACTATCCAGGTGCCTGGAGCTCACATGCAAGCACAGCACTACAAAAACAAACCAAATCATGCAAAAATCCACTGTTAGCTTTCACACCAAAAGCGAGATTAATGAGGTGAAGGTACAAAGAATGCCTTCCCCACCAGCCCCCTTCCCACAACAGCAGGCACTGGGATCCTTGCAGCTCAGCTGGAGCACTCCAGGCATGGATAGCTCAGTTCTGTCACGGCTCACTGATGAGGTTAATTCCTTCTCATTTGGACAGTGAGTTGTGCTGCTCACTAGACTGAAGGGCAGCCAGTGGGCTCATAGCTGCAGCCCTGCTGACAGGAAAGAAATGTTTGCTGGGGTACAAGATCCCACTTGGATGTAAGAGCCCCCTTCTTGGCAGCCATTGGAAGACTTTGTAAAAACCCTTCAATCACAGGAGTTGGGCTTGGTGTCCCTTATGAACTTTATGTGTCTCCTCCAACTTGAAATACTCTGTGATTCTCTGCTGCAGGAAACTGAAATACAGATAGTTTTGAAAACAGTGCTCAGCAGAGTGAAACCCACTATATGAAAAAGTGTTTTCTAGTGAAACCCTTAAAGACTATGCAAGGTAGCCCCGTGGGAATATTGATGGCAAATACATTTCACAGCAGGGCAATGAGGAAACATTCTCTCCCCAAAGCATGAGCCACCTCTGATATCTCTTGCACCAGTAATCATCTGGCAAATCTGTTTTACACAAGTGGTAGCAGGCTATGAACTCTTTTAAATAAATGTGTGTGCTGCAGTTCAAGTATGGGCCCCAGGATTTGTCAGTGAAAAAGGAAGAATAGAAACTGAAAGAAAAAAACCCAACAACTTCCCACCTATGATCATGAAGGTATTTGGCATAACAGTAAATAGGAGAAAACCATGCACAAAGGAGCAAGCAGAGAGAGGAGATGAGACAGAGAAATACTGTGGTCTGGCACAATGTGGAGCATGGCAGTATTTTAGTCATCTAGTGGGACACAAGAATTCTGATTGTCACCAGATTTGTCCTTCCTACTCCAGAACAGTCAGACAGCTGCATCTGCTGGCCTGTCAAATGCAATGCTGGTCTGTATGTGCACGAGAGCCATTACACAGTTGTTTTCCAAAATGACAGCTTTATATTTTTCAAACTACCTTTCACCATGATCATCTTAACCTTACTTTTCCTACTCTTCAAAAGAGATGAAGCTTTCCGTGTTGTAAGAATGACAGGGAAAACTTTTCCCACACACCTAGATAGCTTTTCTATGTTAACCACTGCCCCAAAAAGTAAACTGAAAAACTCAACAGTTCCTCCACCAAGGTGTGACTCTGGAGCACATGTGGATGCCTCTCCATTTTCAGAAGGCAGAACCAAAGGTAACTTTCAAACATTCCATTCCCACAGAGCCCTGCTAGGACCCACAGCTTCCAATGCATTCCACCTCGGTCACTGCATACACACTTCCCAGCTCCCACTTTTCACATGTACATGGAACTAAAGGTGAACTGGGACCAAAATTTTAAAGTACATCCCTGCATGCAAAGTGAAAGGCCAGAACAGACTCAAAAAGGAGTCCCTGTGCTCCTGAGTTTGGCCAGTCTGACAAGGAAACAGTGGCAAGACATCTCCCAGCACCCTGCTCACATGCAAGGCTGCTCTTGTCCAAACCATTCCCTACAAAGCAGCTGCTCTCCCCATTCTCACACTGAGACCTGAAACTCCTTTTTTGGGGGTGCAGTTGCATCTTAAGAGTGTTTTCAGCCTAAACATCCCTTTGTCCTGAACACATTCCTTCAGATGTCAAGTCATACCATGGATTACTGAAGAAAAAGCACCAAAACCCAAAGTGCACCTAAGAAACTGTTGCCTGAATATGCATTTCAGTACAGAAGACACTGCTTGATGGCAGGCTGTGTACAGAGACAACTGCAGCAGCTCTGGACAAATACTAAAAGTTATTTTTCTCCATGCTCCTGGCACCCTTTAAAGCTCTTAATCTTTCTCCCCTGCATGAGCACACTCAGCAACTGAGGAAATGAGTCTGTAACTGGACAAGTGCCAGGAGACATGCCAGTAGAAGTTTCAATAAATTAAATTGCTAAACTTCTACATGCTGGTCTTAAAGGTAACGCAAATACCAACCTCATTTGTGAGGAACCTATTCTACTGATATAGAAAGAATGAAAAAAGATGAAAAAAGTAATTATGGCAAAGCCAACTGTCAGCACCAAGGGAAAGCTGTCATCTGCTGCTGTCCATTTCTGCTTACAAAACCATTTCTCAGCTGAAATGGCTGTGGTTCAGGTGAAGCTTTGAAGACAAGCAGAAGAGCACACAAATGCCACAATGCCCAGGAGCTAGTAAATAAAAGCTGTAGTATATACAAACAGTGCAGATGACTGATAAAAGTAAATAACAATAATGAGATTTTTAAGTGCCCCATAAAAAAGTGTCCAGAGCCCCTGGATGCTCCAGACATTTTGGCAGAAGGTTTTTCTCACACCTCCACAAGTCTCCAGCTGACACTAAAAACACACGGGTCGAAATATGAACACATGCAGAGATCTGGCAGAAAGCTGTGGTATTGCAGAAGTCCTGAGAGAAGGCCAAGGCACTGAAATAAATCCCTACAGGCTCAAGTGGGACTTATGTGGTGCCTTGGCCCCATGCTAACCTCTGCAGAGGAATGAGTTATACCCACAGCCTCCAGGAATGCACGAGATCCCAAGCACTGCCGCTGGCAGCCACCTACAGCCCGGGTGCTATTTTCTGTCACCTGAGACAGCAGGTGAAGCAATGCCCATGAATGACACTGCTTACTGCCCATCTGGGAAGTCTTTCTCTGTCCAAGCCTCTGTCTGCAAAGCTTTGGGAACCCAGACACCCATTTGGTCTTTCTTTTCCCCATCCTCCTTACACTTACAGTACCCAGAGCAATCCCTGTTAGCTGAGTTCAGAAAGGATGGAAAATTTCTCACGAGCAATGTGACGAGTCATCTGGCAAAGGGCAGTTTTTGACAATACTTCAAAAGTGTGTATAGAATCTTTTTTTGAAGTGCCCACTAGCCACAAATGAATTTTTTTGTGTTTCAGCTTTGCTCTCGACTTTCAGCTGCCTGTTTTACAGCTGAACAACCCGAAGGATTGCTGTACCACTGAAGCACCAGCCCTCCAATGCACGAGACATGCATTGCAGGTGCATGCAGGTGCAAGCACTTGGCTGAGCTCGTGCTCACAGTCCCAGCTCTACAGTGTCTTAGCAAGGTGGTCAGATGGATAACCTGGAGATGGTTCCATGTTTGCTGCCATTCCCACGGAGCGATGGACAGGAGTGCACCCAGCCTGTGCTGCCCAGCACGGATGGGCACACACAGCAGGTTTCTGACCACATGGCTCTGCCTCGCTGTGCTGTGTCTTGGGCTCTGGCTGGAAGTCAAATGAGGCACCGAGCCCATCCTCATTCACCCTCTAAGGCCAAAAGTTGAAATATGTGGGATGAAAGAGTAGAGAGGAACCTTGCAAGCAGTCAGGACGTATGCTGGGGGAAGCAGGACTGCTTTGTCCCATTGCTTGGCCCTCAGCTGAGCACCGTGTCCCTGTGAACACCGTGCAGAACCTTCTGTGTCTCTCTCCTCTCTCCCCACTGCACTGACACTGCAAGCATGCTGGTACTCACTGCTTCTGGAGCAAGTGCTGGTGCTGCTGCTGCTGCTGCTGCCGGTAGGTCTCGATCGTGTGCTGGGGAAGGAACTGCATCAGCTCCAGGGACTCTTTGATCTTCAGCAGCATTTCGTACGTCTCCCGTCCCCTCACCTGGGTCACGGGTTGGGGAGAAAGAAAAGCTTTAAAGGACTGCATTTATAGACCTTATTGATAGTCTTAGAAAGTCTTTGAGAATGTCAAGTAAACAACCAGAGCAGGAGGCAAATAATCTGTTTATACAGTATGCTCACATAATACAAATGCTAGCTTTGTTCTAGAGGTGCAGCAAATACTGAAGAGTGATAATCTCACACTGCAGGCTGATTAACATCTTGGGGTTGTCATATGGCTCAGTGTGGATCTATGCCAGCCAAAAGCAACATTCTGATCCAACCTATTTAGACAGAAAATGTCTTTACTTGCCTCAGATGTAAGCAAATCTGGTGCTGAATATTACATGCCCTCAGAAAAGACAGCACATGAATTTGGGAGCTGGATTTGGCTCTCCCTTCTTCTCCAAGCACACCATGATTTGTGATTTAAGCAACTAAACATGGCTCATGGGAAGGAACTAAATGGCCAGTTAGAGATATTTCTCGCCCTTTCCGAATCTGCACTTAATACAGCATATTTCACTTCTATCACTGCATTACAATTGCAATAAACATAAAAGCCACAGAAGCATCCACCCAGTCTTCTAGAGAAATGTCATGTGCCACAGACCCAGAAAGGACAGAGGAGGAAACCTACTTAGATCTCAAAGGACAGAGAGATCCCTTGGGATATTTTCATATGCCTTGCATAAGCCATTCTTAGCACCTAGTGAGATTTTTAATATTTTTATTTGGCATATGTATTTAAAATTAGCAGTTCATGGAGTTAAAGAAAATAAAAATTGTTCTTTCACACCTCAGCCCCATCCTCAGTTCTTTCTGAAGTCTAGGTGAGCCCCGAGTCACCATTAAAGATACTAAACATAGGGTAAATAAAAAGAGAGAGAACTCACTGGCAAGTACAAGAGCTCATCATCTGGGGAGCGTCTTTTTTTGATAGATGTCATCTGTATGCCATGAGTTCCTTGTCGAAAAGCTGAAAAAGAAACCCCAAAGCCATCCTATTAAAAAAAAAAAGAAAAGGGGGAAGAGGGAGGGGAGGAGCATACAAAGAAGAAAAAGGCAAAAAGAGAGATACAAAAGAGATATGAAGTGCATGACCAGCTCAGATCTGTAATGCTCTGAAGGGATCTCTGCCTGAACCACTCCAGAACTGTCCTTGCAGCTCCTGGCTCCTTAAGGCAGACACGACTGCAGATGCTGGCTGGCCATGTCACTTGGGAAAACACAAGGAGTGCTGACAAAACCCTGGCAAGTCACACTCCAAACAAGCACTGGCTCTTTACAGGAAAGTTACAGAAAGTTTTGGTATTACAAGGCTCACAAGGCTGCTGGTGAAATCCGTAATCCATGAAGGTGAGACCATTGGCGAGGAGCAGAACTCACTGAGAAGACAAAGTCCCTCTCTAGTCTGCCTCCTGTGCCCTGCTGTTCAGCCTGCTGCCTTCACTGAGTACAGGGGAAACCAAAGGTGGATTTCCACACCCTGCATGTCCAGTGAGGACTTCGCTCTCTTCAGAGCACAGAGAGGCCACTTGCCAGGGTGTCGGTGATGCACAGCAGGGTTTGTGTGCAGCCTCAGTCTAGATCCCTGTGGCTGGAAGACACCTGCCACAGCACAGAACACTGGCTAGATGAAGCAAAGAATAACAGCATGACCCCAAACAAGCAGCAAAGGTTCAAAAGGTTAGAGTTCTAAACATACAATTGAAAGGTGGCAAATAAACACCCCCTCCAGTCACCACTGGCAGGGCTAATCTAACACCAGCAATGCTGCAAGGGAGCCCACACACCCAGACTGCCAAACACTGCTTTGTGAACACCAGCTTAATTTTTAGTCTGATTCACCCTGAGAGCACAGACATCTAATGCCCCCCTGCCTGCAAGCCCACGCACAGCAGCACTCTGCCCCTGTGGCACAAGCACCAGAGACAGCCCCATCTGCCCAGCTCTGCAGCTACTTACGGCGCTTCGTACCATCACCATTCTTTGTGCTGTCAGACACTTGCTGCTTGCGGATGCTGTCCTCGTCTGCCTTGCGGTCTCTGCCTGGGCAAGCACAAATACGGGCTTCGAAACATCGGCGGCCCAACACTTGCCCACTGGGAAGAGAGGTGAGGAGAAACATCAGCTGGCACCCTGGACACAGGCCCGCAGCTCTCAGCTTCACAGCACACTCTGCACCTTCCGGTTCCCAGTCTAGATTTCTCAGGTGCTGGGCAACTCCCAGCTGCAAAGATCTAAAATGTATCCTATAGCCCCTTGAATTAAGCTGTTCCCAAGGATATGGAATGCTGCCCTAAGTGGAAGAGGAGGCAGGAGGGTTACACTCATGATGCTCAACTTACTCTCTGGTTTCCAGGGTCACAATGATAAGGATCGGGCGGCGGTTCATCCCTCCAACGCAGCTGCTGTTGCACATGAAGTTGTACAAGACTGTGGTGAACTCAGTACCGACCTGGGTGAGACAAAGGCAGAGAGGAAGAGATGGTGGATGGAAAGCTCTGCTTTCCCCAGGCGCTCCTCTTGCATTTCCCAAGCTGGGTTGCAAGTGGACCAGCATGAAATAGGTTCTCAATGCAAAGCTGCCTTAAAAGAAATGAAGAATCCCTGCTCCCAAGGGATAAGGAGGGTGTTTCACAGCTCATTTCTGACAGAAAGGAAGAAGGGATTCATTGTGATGAGGATAGGGAAAGCCCAAGATCCCATCTCCTTTGACCAGGGTTACAACCCCCAACCCTTGTGTGCCAGGATGGCGCCGGCTGGAGCTCACAACATACCTGGGGTGGCTCGTAGGGGACCAGCACACTCTGCCTCCCAGTGATGGGGTCTTCTACATACTGGGCATGGCTGTTCCCTTCCACTCTGATCAAGTGGCTGGGAGGTGCAATCTGTCCTGCAAAGGCAAAGAGGAAAAAAACAACAGACTGTTCAGTGAAGTAAGGTCATGCACAGGGTGGCAAGATCTGCCATCAAGGGAGACGCACGTGGCCCCAGAGGTCCCTCAGAGCACACACAGCTGCCTCTCAGCCCTTGAAGCATCCCTTCCCAAGATCCCTGCTGCCAGGCACCAAAGGCAACACAGGCTTTCTCAAGCTCACTCTGGACGCCTGTGGCTGAATTTGAACAAGGGCTTCCAAAGTTCCCAGAAGAAGTGAGCCAAAATGTGAACTGAATGGCCGCTCACAGCAGTTCTTCCAGCAGGTAACTCCTGCTGGATTTTCACACCAGCTGAAAGCCTTTATTTTCCTCCAATTCATATACAAAGCAAATTCCTTCAAGTCTAAATTCCCATTCTTTCCCCCATCAATTGCTAGGTGTCTTCTGCTCCCTTCCATCAGTCTTGATCCTTAAAAAAAAGATTCAAGAAGCAAAAGAACTATGCATTTAATTACTGGTCAGCTTGAAAAATCATGCTTGCTTACAGCAGCAGCAGAACAGAAGATGATCATCTTGTTACCTAGGCCACTTCCCAGTAATTAAAAGCTTCCTACCTACAAATTTTCTTCAGCATTTTTACAACATACAACTGAATTCTGAGGAGAGGAGTTTGCTATGGATTCATCTCAAGAATTTGTTTTGTGTATTAACTGTTCATTTCTTACTCAAAATACAGCCTATTTCAACAGAAATAATTATTTCAGAATAAGAATTTATAAGGTTTTTTCCCTTTCTTAAAACTCCGTTACTGAATGGTGTCAAACCTCAATAAATCCAGTCCTGTCAGAAAAGCACTTTTTAATATAAAAAACTGTTTTAAGGAACTGTCTCACCTCACTCTGATTTTACACTCCCAAGTCCTTGCTTATTTCTGGGGCTTGTCTAGCTGGCTGCACTGTAACCAGCAATGGGATCCAGACTCCCAAGACCTCCTGCTAACTGACACCAACTGGGTTTTTTTACAGTAGGAGATAAATAACGTATGTAGAATAAAACAGATGCTCATCTGAAATTATGTGAACTTAAATGACCAAGGTAAAATGGAGTCCAGCTCATGAGCTTGCAGAAAACCAAAGGACATTTTAAAACCAGCTGCTACTTCACTAACACGAGGAGAAGCAAGTAAAAGATTAAAACATTATACTGAACTGAGAGTGTTACATGTAGAAGAACGTTGCCTACAGTTGATGCTGGCACTTAGCATTACCCTGCCAGAGATAAACAGCCCCTCTGTCTTTGAGGCGTGGATTAGGGACTGGAGATGATATTGCATCCTGTTACTAGATCCCTGTCCCAGCCACATGGAAGCCCATTCCTGAGCACAAGAACAGCTGCTTCTCATTGCAGGAGCAAAAGCAGAGCAGAGAAAGGCTACCAGAGGGGCAGTGCCTGCCATGGGGACAGACATCCATCCGACCTGGGCAGGCACGAGGTTTATTTCAGTGCCTTCCTCCCAAGGACGAGCATGCACAGGGACAGCTAAAGCACTGATTGCATGATCCTTCCTGCCAAGCACAGGAAATAAAAAGCTCCACAAGGCGTCACAGGGAGGTCTGTTTCCAGGTTTGCTCTGAAGCTGCTGTCACATCCCTCAGTCGCCACTCATCAGCCAAGCAGCTCTGGAGAGAGACTGCCAGCACAGCACTGCCCTCCTTACCCTCGTTGAACTCCCGGCTCAGCTCGTGGTTCGGGCAGCGTTTCACCACTTCAGTGACGTGTTCAGCTTTCTTGTAGACTGGCATAGCCCTGATGACAGCTCCCTGAGGCGGTGGGGTCATCACTTTGATCTGGATGGGACACGTCTTGGCGATCTGGCAGTACAGCTTTTTCAGTTCGGTGGAATACTGAATGGGGAACAGACCAAAAGAGAGTCAGAAGTTCAGCTAGGGATAAAGGCACACCAGGAACATGGAGATGGCTTTGTATACTTGACTGAAAGCACCAACCACTGCACAGGCACTGCATTTGTTTGTACAACAGCCATGCTTCCAGAAAAGTGACAAACCCCCTAGACCTTTACCTGCTGTAAAAGAGCAGAGAATAAATCTACATCCTTGCTTTCCCAAAAGCAGAAATCTTCAGATAAAGAGCACTTCATTTACTCAAACAAATAAAGCCTTTATTTCTTTTGGGCACACTCCCTCTTGCAAAGGACACCCAACACCCACCTAACAAAACAGATGCTATTCTTTTCACGGCATCCTGTAATCCTGGAAGCACTCAAAACCACAGACATAAAAGTACTTCATCCTCTTTTCTAAGAAGCCCTCCTACTCTTGCAGAGGGATTAAATAAAAACATCAACCTTGGAACTAAACAGTACTTGAAAACAAGACCTTGATCAATTTGGGACTTAGACCAAATCAGACATTTCAGCCATCTCTTAAAACAATCTCCTACATCTATTGAACATCTCTGTAGCGATCCCAGTCTCTCTCTCCAGTCTTCTTCCTGTATAAGGCTGTTCCAAAACACGGCAGGTTTTTCAGAACCCTGTTCCAGAGGCATTCAGTTTTCTCCTGGTATTCAGACTGCAGAGCTCTCCCTGTAACAACCTAACCCACAGGAATTGCTGGCATTTCCCCATCTCCTGTGTCCTCAGTTCTTGCAGATAAAGAAAAGTGAAAGCCCCAGGGTGTTTGTTTCCTCACAGGAAAAGGTCTCTAGCAGCCATGGGCCAATAGAGCCCCGTTCCCAGCTGTTCAAACACAGCAGTGACAGGTTCATACTGGTCAGGAGCACCCTGTGGCCACGGACCTCACTGGGATGGGGAGAGCCAGCGCGTGCAAGGGTGGGTGGCAGATGATGCAGCAGGAAAAGGATTAGCTAGTGATAGTCAGGGATTATTTGCATTTCAGAGTGTACACACTGCTAACATAGGAAAAACCAAACTTGCAAGAGACACTGGGTAGGAGAGAGGGATTAAACATAAGCCAAGCCAGTCTCTTCCCTCCTCACTCAACACCACCCTGCCATGTGGCAGAAGATGCTACAGGTATTTAAGATACAAAAAAAAGATTTCTTTAAAATGCAAAGGCCAAATTGTGCAATGTATTTTATGTGCCTGCAGGCTAGAGATTAAACCCACAAAGGATTTACCCAGCCCGCGGAAATGGGGAACATGCCAAACAATTACAAAAAAAAAGTTGCGAAACACATCTAGATGGTGATTTGTATCATACATCTTTTAAGCCTGAAATTCCTTATTGTTTTTTAATTAAAAAGCAATTCCTTACTGAAGGTAAGAGTGAGCTCACCATGTTGTCTTTCCATCTCAAGAGGTAGAAAAATAATCACTTTTATTTAAAAAGGAAGAAAACCTGTAAAGCGTTGTTTCCTTCCACACATCAGTTTACTCATAGCACTGTGAAGGTTTCAAGGACAGAAAGCCTCAAACATCTCAAAAAGCCAACTAATCACCTGGATGCCTTGACATCACTGAAGCATAAAGAACTGGGCACCCAAAG
>QUSF01000026.1:8000757-8139249 GCA_003676055.1 Chloebia gouldiae | reverse complement strand
CACAGAGCCATGATTTCACATCTACCCCAGGCACAGCTGCCTGTGAGCGTGTAATCACTGAAGGGACAGTCATTTAACACCGGTGTAAATCTGTCCATGGGGTACCTGCTGTCAGACAGAGACGGGCTTGAGTTTCCCACCCCGCCAACTTTGCTGCAACCAGAAGTAACCTGATGCACAGCCATTTACTGGCATAAATAGATGCCAACAACTAGGTCATAGTGACTTCGTCCTGGATCAGTGATAATCGCTATATCCACAGAGCAAGACAGGATATTGTATATAGATTTCAAAGCAAAGGCACTTCAGAAAGAAAACCCGAGGCAGAAGCTAGCTGTGCACTCAGTGCCTGAAAGCAAGGATCACCCTTCTTGGCACAGGTGCTGCTCCTCAGTGGTCCCACACCACCCCACCCTGCAGAAGGTGACAGTCCCCCTGTTCACCAATTTGCTGTGATCTGACACTTGCTGTAATGAGGGGCAAGATTGTGAGCAATTTCCAGAAATCCAAAGCATGACTATTAATCAACATACTTGAGCAGGAAAACTAATTAGGAGTACCAATATAAAAAATGAGTTTGACCAAACAAACAAGTCTATCAGTTAACAAGATGACAACAACCACTATCTAGCAGTAGGAACACAGGTTGTGCCAACAGCCTGAGGAGTGCAACACCACTTCCACCAGAGTACAGACCTGAAAGCCATTTAAACAAAAGAGCTGAGCCTGGAAATGTGTTATCTACTCAAGAGGGAGAGGAAAGAGCTTTGGCTCGGACTTTTCTTTGGAGTTCCACTGCTGCCTGTCAGGAATTCAGCTTTTTGCTCAATAATACATTTTAAAATGAAAGATACAAACGTTGCAGTGCCTGCAGCTCTGCTCTCCCCACCTGCCTGTGCAGACATACTGTATTACCCACTCCAGGCACCCTGGCTGGTAATTCAGTATCACAGTACACACGCCAGCTACCATCAGGCAACACCTGTCTGATTTCTCAGTAAGCGCCTTCTGACTGAAGGTGTGTCAACAAAGAGTTGAAAGGCAAAAACAAAACACTTCTGGACTCTCAAATGGAGAATTTTTGCTAGAAAGGACTGTAGTCTCCTGAAAGGAAGCACTCAATGCAATACAAGCCACAATGGCTTTTTACAGAGTACTCAATTCCTCTGCAGAACTCTGATGCAGTGAAATCCCCCGAACACTACTTTCAAAATCTACCTCTAATATCTGTTTTACCATCTGATCCAGCAGAGGGATTATGGCTCCTAAATCTTTAAAAGGAGTGGGGTTCAGTCAGCTCTACAAATGCTGATGGATGTCAGCTTGAAGGTGATCCCAGAGGTTGGCTTAAGGCATTACAGCTCCCTGAGCCCCTCCTGCTCAGATCAACAGGTCTTTCAAATCTTTAGCAAGCTTTTTTCAAGCAGTCATGTTTTAGTTCAACTCAGTTAACTAGATTCATTTTACTTGATGTTTTCAAAGCTGTCAATCAGCTATGCTTTCTCCCTTACCAAACGAACTCCCTAAAAACGAGGAAGAAAAAGAACAGGTTTGAAGAGTGGGAATGCACCAAAGTCTTCACAGGTGAAAATAAGGAGAGTCACAAAGAAATGGAAAATAATGTGAACGCGTTTTAATTAGTTAGGAGAACAAAAGGCAGTGGGAAGAAAGGAAGCTACCAACTAAGAACAAAAAGGGAAATTTACACGACCACCTTACATATTTTGGTATGCTTGACCATGATTTAACTTTTTATTTACAAAAAACTGCTGGGAGCATGTGGGTGCACATCAGAAACACAAATGTGCACATGCACACACATCCTTAGGAACCAACTTGTACCCTGAGGACACTCAGTGAAGATGAGTTGTACCAGGAGTGCTGCACACATGGATATCTCCTCCCAGACTTAACCTTCAGTTCAGCGTAACCTTAACCACATGGCTTGTGAGCTGGCTTGTTGCAGTTCTCTTTGAAGTCCTCTGTCCCACCAGGCTCCAGAGAAAAGCTTGCTGCTAGTGGGCATAGATGGTATTCAAACCATGGATGGGCATGGCCAACAGGTCCAGTGACACAGATCCACCAAGAGTGGCAACAACCCCCAGCCACACAGCCCCGGGCACCAGGGAGACAGGCATGCCTGTGAGCATCCCCCATCGTGCATGGGAGCAGGAGGGGATGCTGATGCAACCCCACCAGTGCTTTGCAGGCATTTACCAAATTTCTCCACCCCGGGGCAAAGGAAAAACCATGTCACACTCTTTTCCCTCTTGAAGAAGGGCAGTGAATCACCCAAGGGCGTTCGCCTTTGCCGAGACTTAAACTTCATTTTCCCCTGGGGCTCTTCTGCCCCCTCCCCGTCCCCACCGCCTCGCCAGGCGCGCACGAACGGTGCCGATGAGTTATTAAAATCCTTCCTCCGAGCGCTTTTCCCCGGGAGCCGCAGCCAAAGGCCGCCTGTTGCCACCTGTCAGTGGCGGGGATTAATTACCTGCGCCGGGCGGGGAGCGGCACATTCCTGCTGGCCTCGCCCGCCGGGATGTTGACATCAGGCAGGTGGGCCCCGCGTCCCCCCGCGCCGCGGCCGCGGGGCTGCAGCGCGGCGCGCCGCCAGCTGCCGCGCAAACCCCGCCGGAAAAATAAACACACGGGTGCGTGCGCGAGTGTGTGCGCTGACCTGCTCGGGTAAACGGGGAAGGGGAGGGGTGGCACGGAGGAGAGCGCACAAACGTAGCCCGCGGACAGGGATTTAATTGAACTGCGCCGGGTCCCGCCGCGGAGCCGCTCCGGGCGCGGGTACCGCGGGGAGCGGCCCCGGGGCTCCGGCGCAGGGCAACGGGACGGGCAAGAGCAGCTCTGTCCCTGCGGCAGGGGCACGGCACCGCTCTCTCGCCTTGGCACACTGACAGCTCCGCGCTCCCCATCCCTGCCCCGGCCCCCACCGCCTGCAAACACACCCCGACCCCGAGGGCAGCATGAAAAGGCGGCATGCGCACCTGGACATCGCATAGAAGGCTCCCTGAAATTCCCAAAAACACCGAATTGGGAGCATCTGCTAGATTCTCGCATCTTTAGGATAATAAAGATAATTCCTTCATATGACAATATTCAGCATCTCACTTGAGGCCCGCCCAGGGGGTTTTAATTCAAAACTACCTCCATCAGGATGTATCACCTCTTCCTAACACTGTCAGCAAAGCCACGATAATAACAGAAGTAATACTGATAATTTCCCATACTGCTTTTGTACTATGAAACTATTGTAACTGTGAAAACTTTACATATGTGGGCTTTTACATTTCAGTTTCGTATCTACAGACTTACTTCATCAACAAACAAAAACCTCATGAGGTTCAGCTTGGAAGCCATTTTAAAAACAAACAACAACAAAAATAATCAATTGAAAAGTATCCAGTATCAAGGGGAAAAAACCTCAAATGGAAAACTTCAGATGCAAGCTTTACATATTTTTTTGATAGGAAGTGATGGGTGTAAAGGAAGGCTTTACACTTTGGTTTTGTGAGTCCTTTTCCTTTCCTAGTCTATTATTTAAATATTTTTGAAATTCATTTATTTAAAAACCAAAATCAGACTCCTGCAGTAAAATGGCCTTGAGCAGCCAGCTCACACATTGCTTGTGTATTTTGTCCAGTTTCTAAACCAAAAGTTCAGCACTAGCAAACAAGCTTTAGATGCTATCAATGTCTAGTAATTTATATTTCCAACAGATTGCTTTGCAGCAGAAGTTCTGTGAGGTAGAAGTATGAAATGAGAGCAAATCTGGTGACAGGCAAGCTGATCTGCTGCTGAACATCCTCCTCAATATCTACATCTGCCAGCAACTTCTCCACTATGAATGCACAACAAATAAGCAACCTAGTTGCCTACCACAGAAAATACAACATGAAGAAACATACGCTATTGGAGATTCACTCTCATTCTACCCAAACTCACCTACACTCACCTATATTGACCTATGTGTTAAACTCCAGCAGAATAATAGTGAGGGGTGATCAGCGTTAGTCTAAATAATTACTTAAAACTGGATCTGGAAAACATCCACTTCAGTTACTAAGCATTAATTAGTAAGCCAACAAAATGCAACAGGAAAATTTTTAATCATTACAGTGATTGCCAAAGCAGCTTTGTGGATAACTCCATTGCATTTCTTCCCTCCTTCTAAAGGCTTGCTACTCTCAAAAGACACGTGGCTACTTCACATCCTCCTAGCAAGAGGGGAACCCACTGCTAACAAAGCACTACACTGGAGTTACAAATATTTGCATCTCTATAAAATACACACACCTGCTTGCTGGTAATGCAAGTGAGTGGACAGTACACATATGACCAAATGTTTGCCTACATGAAACTAAGTTGATTGTAGGACCTCAAGCTTCAGAGCAGCTGAATGCTGCAACAGTGACACAACCAGCAAGAGTTCCTCCAGGCAATTCTGCTCATTACACCAGAATGAATACTCCAATGCTTCAGGCAAAAACCTCCAGGACTTGATTTAGTAAAAAAAATCTTCAGCATACACTTAACTTTTGGTAGCACTGTTAACCAGCACCTGCTCAAGTTAGTGCCTCTGTGTAAGGGAATTTGTGAGCTCAAACCTGAATTTAAGATCTGATTCAACCTGTATTTTATAAAAAAACTGATTTCTGTTATAAAGGACTCCAGAAATGAACTGAAAAGAACATATTCAGGCTCCCAACAACAAACCCACCCCACCACACCACATACTGCTCCTGACTCACGTGCCTTGGCCTCTAATACTGAGCACCAGAACCTGTTCTGCTCATGGACTACTTTACTTAAAGTCCAGGTTGGCTATTTCAAACCTCCTCCTAGCTTGCTGTGGGGGATTCAGCTTTCTAACAGTCATCTCTCCCAGCCTCAGCCAAAGAGAAAGGCTGCTGTGTGTTTCCCATTAGCCTCCCAGGTATCTTTTGCTTCAAGTTTGCATGTCGCAGCATGCTCCATCCTTCCAGCCAAACTCCAAAAACTCTCATCAGCTAGAGGAAACATCATCTGGAGTAACCAGACACCAATTTTTAGTGCATCTCCCTGTCACTTTTGTCCCCTGCTGAAAGTCAAAGGGTGATGAACTCAACCATGAGGGAAGAAGCAGAGCAATACAATTAAGACAAAGTAAACAGCAAAGCAAAAACCCCAAAGCTCTCCAAAATTCGTCTGCTCCCACCAATTCTAACCTGGTTTCAAAAACATGAGTCAGCAGTAGAAGTCCCAGACAAGCAGGTCAGATCTTGCAGCCCCATAGAGAGTAGATAGAGGCTTTGGGTCCTCTGCAATTTGTGACACAGCCACAGATTCAGGTAGCTCTACACCAGCTAAAGATCAGGGGAAGAAGCAGAGTACAAGCAAAAGCCCAATATAAGATGTTACTATAAAATTCATTTTAGTTCCTTCATCTGCAAATAAGGGGATTTCATTAATAACTCAGAGGAAAGTGAATGAGTCACTCGTACAGTACCTGTTACACCAAGCTGGACAAGACAACTCATTAAAAGAAACAAACAACAACAACGTTGGTCTGGCAATATAGTCTTTTCAATCAGCAACATCCTAAACCTGCACATTAGTGTCAGAGTCAGTCCCAGAACTATCAGGCACTCTGCCACAGACTGCACCAGCCATCAACACCCTGGAAAGCAGGACACTTTACTAGATGGTGACAGATTTCCACCCAAATTCTGGCTCATGCCAAAGGACTAGCCTACTTGTAAAATACCACAGGGTCAGCACGTTTTGAGGGTAAAAGTATTTACATCAAATACTGGCCCATCTTCCTAGCTGGGGCACAGACAGGGTCAGAGGAGATGCAAACCAGTCTTTGCACATTCATTCTGACACAGGAAAGAAAGTTCAAGCAATTCCAAGCTAAAAACAGGTTTAATATCTTATGACCTCTCATACTAAACACCTTTGCCCAGATACATTTTCTATCCCATTTGTTCTTTCTTGACTTAGGTTTCAGATTCAATGTACTTTACAAAAAGGGCAAATAATCTCTGAAGAACTTGACATACAAATAATTTGTATTTTTTTCCTTGCCTTCCTACAGTGCTACGGCTGTTGTGCTGTGACCAAGTGCAGGACTGCTCCCTGACTGTTTCTGGAGTGAGGAACTGGCCAATGCACCCCATGGAGCAGGACTGGTAGCTAACTGGGAGGCCAAGGGGTGACCAACCAAGTCAGTAAATGAGTGCTCTTCTGGATGCGCCCTCTCAACAAAGACCAAATTGCTCAGCTGGACGAAGGTGATCCCCTTTCTCCTACTCACTTTGCTTCTCCTCCTGTTTATTCCACCTGAGGGAAGGTGTGGATACCTCTCCACTTCATCCTTCTAACAGACTCTTAATCACATCAATGGGAGGCAATGGAAGCAAGACAGAAAGTATTAAATCTGACAGGCTCTCAAAGTGGCAATGCCAGTGAAATGCATCATTAAGGTGAGTAATTTTCCTGTTTACTTCATAGGCTCTGAGCCCCCCCGCTCCTTCCTCCCTGCCTAGATGTGGGCAGGACCCATCAAGGCAAAGCTTTGGAAGCAAGCAGCAGCGTCCCCAATTTCTACATAAATGCTGCAGGCCAAAGAGCAAAGGCAAGTTCCAACTGAGTCCTTGACAGTAATCAAGCACTGCGGCGCCTCTGGTCTTGTCTTGTGCATACCTTGCAAGTAGCATCATGTCTTCCCAGGGAGATTTCACTGGCACAGCACGCAAGCGCCTTGTTCCTTGGCTTCTAGCTCAGAAAAAGAAAGTCCTGAAAACACACACACGCCCCTGCTTTTCTGCTCCAAGGGAGACCATTTCCCTCTAAATCGTCACTGTACTGTTAGAAGCCCTTGCAGAACAAATGTATGAATTTGCCAGAAATCTCTTTTGTTCCTGTGCAGAAAGGATAGTGCCAGACCCTTGCCAAAATGGCATTGAGTCTTCTCTGTTAACGTCCAGGAAACTATCCTGAGTCAGATCTTATTACATTTTAAACTAAGTGCAAGTACCAGCAAGTCTCTTCCATGATAACAGCCAGGGCCTGTCCCATTTCCTGATCACGTTACGCTCAACTTCCAGAATTACATCTATGCAAATATTGTTCTCCTGCTTGTTGAGCATTTCATTGATAATTAAACCAAAAAGCCAGCAAAGATTTTCTGGCCAGGATGGTGAGCAAGGCAAACTCACACAGAGACACCAAGCAGGAACAAATGTTCTTCCTATGTATGAAGACCAACAGAAAAGGGCCCTCTCCTTCTCACAGACAATAGAGAATCCAGACCAAACCATTTCTGCAAACATCCCTCTGTTTTCTGGAATTACTGACCCAACGAGGCCACACTCTAGATCTGAGTCACAGTGAAAACATAAGGATTAGGAAAGACAAAAATTACACCTAACTGAGCAAGCCATAGTTTTACTGAGAACATAAAGATGCAGTAACTCAGATCTTAGTTAGGTCAATAAAGCATGACAGCAGCTCCAGAATATTTAGGATGAATGGTGACTAAGTCAAACATTTAAACCTTTTATTCATACAATTAAGCTTTAGGGATGAATGGCAAGAAAGTCAACTATTACCAGCATTTGCAGAGTTCTGGGATCTGTATTTTACCCAGATCCTCCTCCTTCTCAGCCTTCTTCTTCCATCCTCAGTGACCTAGCTAAGCACAGTCCTTGAGTCAACTCATGTGGTTTCTGCTGATTCTACTTTCAAAGTCAAGACATGATTCAGCAAGGTGTTTAAGCAGATGCCTACCTTTAAGGTTGGGAGCAGCCTTGCTGACTCCAACAGAACCCAAGAGATTTCACTGGGAATATTCACGTGCTGGAGGTTATGCACTCACTCCAGTGCCTTACTGAACTGAGACCTTGATTTTCCTACGTACCGTGGGAAACAATTCATCAAGTTCCATGCTGAGGAACACAGCAGAGCTGCTGCAGCAGCCATCAGGACATTCCCTGCTCAAAAACACAGCACCTTGCCTCCAGCCAGACAGTGAGGTCAATGCTGTGGCATGTTCTCTGCCAGGAAGATCAACAAGCCCATACCAGGTTTGGGGTATTCCTTCATTTTGCCTCACACTCCCTGGAGCTGCACAACTGCACCAAAGGGAAGAAAGCTGTTCCACAGAGCAGCATTTAGAAACGGAGGAGGGCTTAAAATGAGTTCAGAAAATGCTATCAGCAGTCCTTCATGCCCCTCAGAGAAATAACTAATCTTCAGTTTTGCACCTCCTGCCCACTATGAGTAGAATGTAAAACCACATCCTTGCGGACATGCAAGCCAAAGGGAATTGTGCAGGAACATGCCACAGAAGAAATGGAAGGCTTGAACACAGCAAAGCCCAGATCTCTGATTTTTAGGCTGCTTTGAAATTTCAGTGAGAAAGCACAAATGCATAAAATGAGCTTGCATGGATGCACTTCACAGGCAGCTCTACAAAAGCCTGCTAGGTAAACTCCAAAGGAATGACTACCCAAATACACCGTGACATAATAACAGATCTATAAATTATTGGAAACAGATTACATCAAGTCTCTCAATACCTAGCAATTGATTTACTTCGCTTGGTAGAAAAGATAATAATGCCATCTGCATGATCTAACTGGAAATTTAACAGGAATTAATGTGGATTTTAGATGCAAATCCTTGCAACCACAACCTGAAGATAGCTTTCCAAGGAAAACACCAAACACCTTTGTCCCTGCAGACCTCACTACTCTGCACTGCTTCATTTGCAAACTGCAGGCTCTGAAGACCCCAAGCAACAGATGCTTTGTGAGAAGACCTAGCCCATTCAAAGCAAGACTGCTTTCCCAACCAAAAAGCAGTCTTTGTTACTGGATAACAATGAGAACAGGAATAGTTCCCTGGGAAACATAATTTTAAAGTCAGATTTCCCAACTAACCACACCCAATTAGTAAGTAATGCCATGTTTTTGAGTGATTATGGAATCCCAGCAGATTTTTTTAACAGTTTCGATTTTGTGTTTTTCTCTATTGCCACAACAATGACAAAAAAAGGAAACAAAACCCTCTCATGGTCTTATATGGGTGGCAGGTACAAAAAGGCAAGCCCCTTCCTCACTAAAAAGGAGTAAAACAAAATGGAACAAAACAAGACAGAGTTGCAACATCAGAAGTTATTCACTCGCACTGTCTGGCACTCCCATTTTCCTTACAGCTCATATGTGGCGCATCAGAGAAAGGTGCAAAGTCTCCATGGGCAGAACAGGCTGCTGCCCTGTACCATTAAGCTGTGCAGATGAATTCCTGCCCTAGCAGAAAACAAGTTTTGTTCTGAGATAGCTACTACGAATCTCATAAGCCTGCACCACTGCAAGTGCTATCAAGGGTAACACTTAAAAGCATCCCTTTAGCAGCTCTGAACATAATGCTATCCAAATGAAAAGGCAGGAGAAGGACTGTGACTAACCCTAGCAAGCCATTTGCAAGTGTAGCCCATTGAAGACAATCAACTGGAACCAAAGAAGTCAAGGACTTGGGACCTGCACAAGTTCACTGGCTCTGTAGAATTTTACCAGCCACTATGTAGAGGAAGACAACATTAAACCATCAACTCTTTCTGTCCACCAGCTTCTCAACTGAACAACAGGAAAAAAATTCACAGGGGAGTAAACATTTAGCTCTCCAGCTGCAGACAGCACAGCACCAGGTTGCAGAAAGACCCTAAATAGGATCAGAGATACTACAAAACACACAACAAGCAGTGACCGTGCCACTGCTAGGACGGACAACAGTTCACTATTGTGTATTGCAAGGCTCCTTTGCACAAAGCACTGGGCAAGAAGAAAAAAATCCAATTTTATGAAACGTAGAGACAACAGATTCAAATGCTCCAGAGGGAGGCGTGTGGGAAGAAGGAAGCTGGTTAGGGAGGAGAAGTCCTAGCCACAGCACACCATCTACCTGACCCTGAAGGACACCAAGGAATAGAGAGACCCAGATAGACTGTAACTGTTGCCATGCGTTTCTTATTTAAATGCAATTTGTTTAATCTCAAATTGGATTCAACCATCAAAGGCTCTCTCCTGTAGCACACTGACAGTTCACTCTAAATCTCTGCACCTTTAATCCTTTAATTAGCCAAGAAAAATGTGATCTCAACTCTTCTACCAACCTAAGCTAATTTTCTGCATGAAGCTTCCAACTCCTGTAGGTTACAGGTTTTAGCTGCTCTTGTAGCCAAGGGGAAAAATACTAAACAAAACATACACCCCCAACACCCCATTCCCACACAGGCTGATGTGTGCCTCTCCAAGGAGCAAGCTCCTTGAAAATTCCAACAAGAGGAACACATTTTCCCATTGCAATAGTGGGCTGGGAGGCATAATTACATCATCCAATTCAGATAAGGAGCCAACAGAGGTTTCTGGGAACAAGGCAGGGTTTGCACACGGCAGGGATAAAACTGGTGTGCTAAGCCAATGCTTGGCTAAGAGAGTGCCATTAGTGGCTTCAGCCATCTTAGGGATTTTGGAATGGGAGCTCCTAAGCAAGCAAACAGAACCCCAGACAGTCAATCACTTTGGAAACTGCCTCCAAAAGGTGATTTCTCCAGAGATGAACCCCCGCTGTTTCTCAAAAGTGTCACAGCAACCCAGCTATGAAGGAAGAAATGGAAGATTGCATAAGCCACCAGAGCAAGAGCAAACTCAAGGAAGGACAAGAGGGCTACGTGAATTCCTCTTGTCTGAAGCCCTAAGCACACTGGAGTGAGGTATAATCTGCACCCTGACTGTCTCTCCAGGTCAGGATGAGTCTTGCAGGGCAAGGCAAAAGCAAACAGTGCTCCTGCTCAAGGCATGGTCCTGGTGCAGCTACAGGGACTGCTGGCTGGTCACATGCTGACCACATGTGTGACATGCAGGAGAAGTTCAGGCACAGCAAGCCATCCTGCACAGCCCCTAAACCATCCTATTGGCTCTGGCACACTGCAGCTGGAATGACCCTTCCCACTGCTGCAGCACTACGCAGACATGGCACATCTTTCTAGGCACAGCCTGCATGTCCACACAGCACTGCATGGAGCCCAAGGCCGTGCCTCCCATGTGTGTTTATCTGCCAAGTGGGGACAACCTGTAGGAGGCCTTCCTGGTAGCTGGCCAGGTAACACATATGAACAGCAGCACCAAGAGTCAGCAGGGATTTGACAAGGGCATGAACACCTGGGAGAAAGAATAACCTCCCTCTGAAGAGCCAATGCAAAGTGGAAGAGCCCTGTCAACATCAAAGGCAGAGGACAGGCATATGTGCATCTTGCTGTTCTTTAATTTACTTCTGTGTTGAGGTCTTGACAAAGATGACCAGGGCTGCCCCACTTACACAAGCACTTTTGTGAAGTCACAGCAGGATTTGGTTTGACAAAAGAGGAGAAAAAACCTCAACAGTCTGCTGGTTTTAAGCACTAGCAAAATACTACTCAGGTTGTACTACAACCCCATCTCTACCTAGAACAGACCCCTTGAAATGCATGCCCCTGTCCTCTGAAAGGATTTTAGAGGCACTGTGTTCACACTGTCCACCTGAATCAGCCCAAATCAGTTCTCTCATCTCCTCAGCAAGGAATTCAGCCTATTAGACAAGCAAAAAGATCTGACTAACAATTGCTACATTCCACCGACAACAAATCCCACTCACACACAGTCTGCACCTTCAACACCCACATGAGCTACACGTGCAAACCAGAAATACAGCTGCAAGTACATCTCTGGGATTGTCTTACAAAAAAAAAAGAGCCCAAAACAATGCAGAGCTCAATATGATGATGAGAACCATCAGTGCAATGATAAGAGAACCTCAGCATGAGAGCCTCTATTGCCAGCCTCACCACTCCAGCCACTCCTGAGTCATGTAACAGTTCTCTGCTGCCACAGGCCTTCAGAGGCATTTCAAATGAACAATTAAAGGCAGGCAAATGAGCTCAGCAAGCTGCCGTTGCAAGATGTTCATACTACATTCAGTTCTGACAGGACAAAGAGGATGGGAGTAGCTGGCAAGGAGCTTTGGACTGGGAAGCTGCATTCCAGGATCCAGGTAGGCAGCCTGGTAACTGAATCTCTGCACCGTCTTTGATCAAATGTATTACAGAACATCCTTCCACCAACAGTCCTCAGGCTGAGTAGGTGAGTACAGAAAAGTAGCAAACAGTTAGCAGCGGATTTGCTCCAGGTCACAAAGCAAGCTCGTCTCACAGCACCAAGATGAGTAGAGATTTTTCTCTTTTAAGAAAGAAAATTAAAAAAAAAAAAAAAGAAAAACTGTTCTGTGCTCTGAAAGCAGCTAATCAGACTATTAAAGTGCTTTAAAAGTTTAATGAAGAAATCAAGGCTATTAAGCAAACATTCAGCTTGATGTCTCTTTTCCTTCTTACCCACCCTTCCTCAATGCATTCAAAACCTCTTTTTGCTATAGTATAACATGTTTGAACAGGTACTGAGATACAAACAAGTCTTGGCCCCATCTCATACAGAATGGATTGGTTGCAGATGTTCTCCTGCAAGCTACATCTTGCCTCCTGCAAGAGCATTCATCTCCAAAACACATCATTTCACCTAGTTTGCCTGAAGCCAAAACGCAAAGGTTATTTAATTTTTAATATTTTTTTAACTCTAACATACCTACAGCTGTGCAAGCAAAACCCCATCTGGTTTTTCAAGGCACAGAGAGGCAAGCAACTAAGTTTAGATAAAAGTAATGAAGTTGGGGCAGTCATCTTTCTGCTCACCTCTGCAGGAGCCAACAGCAGTGTCAAGGGTGCAATAAAACAAAAAACCTGCTATATTTCAGAGAAGCCTGACATATTTCACTATCTTCCTAGGACAAGTCAGACATGAGCTCATACAGTGGCAGGTGAGTCAGTGACGAGTCAGACGAGCTCCTCAATTAAGCTTTAGGGGCAGATGATCCCTCGAAGGTGTAATCAGATTGGTATGGCCAGTGGAAAAAAAGGAAAAAAAAAAACAAAAAGAAAAACATTTAAAAAGGCTGAGTGAACTGCTACACCCTTGCTGAGCCATGCTGGAAAAGCAAGCTGCCCTGAGACCCCAGCAGGCAGGAATACCTGGCCATCCTGCACCACCCCCTGGCAGCCAGCACCTGCCTGTGTGCTCAGTTCTGCTCCTCCAGGGAGCAGAGAAATGCTGACTTTCCGAGCAAGCAGGTCACACTGGGGTCACACTGTGGATGCAGTGCCATCCCAGGCAGTCCAGTGTAAGGGGCACCCCAGGAGCTCCCTGCTCAGAGGCCAGGGTTTCCAACAGCTCTGATCTGTGTGGTGGAGAGGGAGGAGGTCACAAGGCAGTCATTCCCAATCACTAACAGAATCAGTCTTGGCCAGGTGATTTATCAATGTTTAACATGCTACCCCAACCATCTTACGAGAAAGCCCCCATGAATTCTGTGTTTAGGAAACTTCTCTGAAATAAACTGCAAAACATGCATCAGAATATCAGTGCACTGAGACAAAATAGCGCCATTAAACAGATTGAGATCAGCAGGTGACTAACAGCATCAGAGCATTTTTGTTCCTTGACACCAGACAAGCAGCATGGAAATGGTTTTCTTCCAGCACGTGTCCCAGCAAATTCATCCTGGAAGTCGTCTTGCCTATGGAGCTGCTCTTCCTGTGCTGCAGCGCTCCCTCTGAATGCCAGCAGCATCAGCACAACCCAGCTCTCCCCATCTTTATCTTGCACAGATCAGTCTGCTGAAAAACAAGCCCAAAAAGACAGACTCCAACCTCAAGAGGCATGGCAAAGGAAATGGGCAAAAATGACTCAGAAGTCAGTACACAAAGGGAATGCCAAATAAAGGTCAAATTTATGAATTCCTTGTAGAAGCTGATTGCACAGCAATCAGTCCACATGCTTGGTCTTCATCAAACCTTACAGAACTAATGATAACACTTCCAAAGATTTTCCTAGGGCCTCACCACTTTCTTTGTGAGTGCCAGTACCATAAGAGGTTTTAGTAGGATATCTTGAAGTGCACAGAGTCCTTTTTGTTGAAGTCCTGCTTCCTCATATACCCACTAGAACTCGCCAAGTATGGGTCTAAAAAAATGACTAAGAATGAGTTGTATGAGAGGTTTGCAGGAAAAGAGATGGGAGACAAGGAACTCATTGCAAAATCAGCCACCACCCTGCTGATTAACGAAGAGGGATCATTCAGTGCTCAGACACTGGACAAACACCTCATGGGAAGACTCCTTCTCTCCCACCCATGGCAATGCTGATGCCCAAATGCAGACAGAGCGGAAGCACTGCCCAGCTGCTGGCTCTGCAAACACCCTTCAGGCTGGGCACCAAGCCCAGTGGCACCACTCACACCCCTTCTCCATGGGAATCCCTTCCAGCCCTGCCTTGTAAGGGGGTGTCCAAGGAGCTCTGGGTGAAGGTCAGATAGTAAACCTGGGCTCGTTTTCTCCCCAAGGTCAGGAGGGAGGCAGCTCCCAACCACAGCTCACACAGTTGAGCTAATGAGCCTCGACAAGTGGCAGGGTGAGTCTGTTAAGGCTCAGCACCACAGCTAACACAGCATTGGTACAGCCCTGTGCTCTGCCTACAGAACAGAAACAGGCTTTCCCTCTAGCCACAGCCCCACATGGCCTGTGTGTCAGGAATTCTCACACCTGGCAGGCCCAGTGCTGGTAAAGCTCAGTATCTCAAGGAGAGGAAGCAATAACCCAAGCGGTTTTAGCCTGAAGACACTAAAAGTTAGTCTGTAGAAAGACTCTAATGTCCTGTAAACAAAGCAAAATAAGAAACCTGAAAGCTAAAGCTAGTGATAGGGCACACACAGCAAGCAGCAGTGTCCAGTTGTCCCCCTTGGGCATCTCACATCGGGGGTCTAAGTGTTTTACAGCATGGGATCACAGCTCCATATTTGAGGGTGGGTATGTGGAGGAGGAGTGGGAGCAGAGGCAGAGGGAATGACTTGCACAATGTTACCCAGATCTAAATCACAGGGCAGGAGCAGCTCGGAGGCTGGGCTGGGAGCCAGCAGCCAGGCAGTGCTGCTCCTGAGCTGGGCATCTCCTCTCCCAGGAGAGCTGGTGCACCCCAGGGCACAACACATGCAGGGGAGGAGAGCCCCGGGGCAGCGTGGCCATCATGGCTAATGGGGAAAACAACAGGGCCATAAAACACAGACACAAGTCCTGTCTCATTTGTTTAGGGAAGCCAGGTCAGCCTTCAGGTGCTGTTCTCCTGTTTCCTCTAGCACCTTTTTCACCTTTCCACAAAGCTGAATTTAGATGGACTTCAGCAGCTAACACATATCAGCAGAACATAAACACTGCTTCCTGTTAGACGTGTAATATTTTGGTTTGTTAAGAAAAGTCTCACAGAATACATTTAAAAGGAAATAAACAAAAAAAAAAAAAGAGGGAGAAGTAGGAGTCTCCTGCACCTCCACCAAGTTTTGTTCCAATGTTTAAGTGTTATCCCGAACAACTGGAAATGGTAACATTTGTATCAATAGCCAGGTCTATTTGCAAGAGGATCTAGGCTCTTACTTGGGTAGCTATCCTGCTGTGTTTACAATAACAAATCTGACACACCTGCATACAGCAAAACCTCATGAAAAGACTTCCATTGCATAATAAAGTTCATGCTCTTTCTATATAGAAGCCATTCCTACTCGGGAAACTTCTTTTTAAAACAAAGTAGGAATTTCTTCACAGTATATGGCTTGCCAAGCACTGCAGCTAAACCCTCAGCACACAGAGCATCACCAATGCAACACAGAATTATTCTCTCCTCAGTACACCTCCAAACTGCTGTGTGCTCTGTACAGAGTTGGCAGGGACACAGTATCTATGACAAATGCAGTATTTCAGCTGACCTAAAGAAAGGAATGATCATCTCCAAGGGCGGTCTTTGTCTACACAGTGAGCAATACCTCTTGCACCAGCCTTCCTGAAAAAATTTACCCAAAAGCAACTTATTCAACAGCCACTCAAATAGTTTTTGCACAACTTTTCTCTTCTGGTAGGGCTGAAATATCTTCTAACAGTGCTCAGTTAGTAGTTTAACTTACAGAGATCAATGGTGTGGGGGAAACTGGCGACCTATTAGGAAACCCTCCTTGCCCTGGAGCTGCTGCCTCCCTTCTGGGCCAGCAGCCGTGACCTTTGGAAAGGTAAGGAGGCAACTGTGCTGATGCCTCTCTCGCAGCTCTGCCAGGCTGCTCTGCATGCCTAGCACTTGGGAAATCTAAGAGAGCTCAGCAGCTTTTACATGCCAGCCCAGAGGCATCCCAGCGTCGAATGATACGAAAATTAAAAAAAAAAAAAACAACCAAAAACAACCAAAACACAAACAACAAAACCAACAACAATCCCCCCCCCCAAAAAAAACCCAATCAAACAAAAACACCAAAAAACCAAAGCATAAAAAAAATTCTACTCCAAAAGCTGTTGGTGTGGAAACTTTGGCACTTCTGGCGCCTTGGTTTCCCTTCTCTAAAATGGCGACTCCACTCCTGATTTGCCTACCAAGCAAAGGTGTTTGCTGATTAGGGAAGTAATGTTTGTGCAGCACTTTGAAGATTTAAAGTACTACATTAATCCTACATGTTGTTCTTCGTACAAGCCAATTTTTAACTAAGAGGAGGAAAAAAAAAAAGAAAAGCTGATTTAAATAGTGACCCTCCCCTACTTCAAGATGTTCACTCATCTCCCAACATCAGCTATTCTTATCTGTAGATGTTTTTTTAACCCTTCCTTCTCACAGTTCTCAGAAACCACAAGTCTCATTCAGCTTTTATTTGAGAAATGGCTTCTTTCCAGGCTGTGGCTGTTTCTTGTAAAGTTAATTCCTTTGGTAATACTGCTGGAGGCACATTGGTATGTTTGGTGTGTGTATGTACACATATATATTTTCCCCCTTTTCACACGGTGTTGTTTTTATATATGTGTAGTGAAAGATACCTAATCCAGGATTATGATTCTCTTTATTCCTTTCTCATGAAAGTAGGTGGGGCTTTTTTTGTGCAAGTTGCACTGATGAAAATTATGTTTAATTATGCTTTTTCCTCTCCACATAGACAAAAAAAAGTCTCCTTAAAAACAAAAAAAAAGTTTCTCGCACCTAATTTTTCCCGAGTTTTCCTTCAAAAATACCCAAAACCTTAAAACAAATTTAATGAAGAAGAAAAAATTTATGATGCGAGTAAAACTAGAAATTGCTTGTACAAAACAGCAGAGGGATCTTCTGCCCCAGTGGGGGACACAACCCCTCCCCATCCTATGTTCTAATGCCTCTTGGTTTTTCACTTGCAGATCCCAGGAGCAGTGTAGTAGTAGTGAGCCCTAACTCATCTCCAGCTACAGTGGGAAGGAATCAGTGACAAACATTGCAACCAAGAAGCTAAATTCAAGTGGGGAGAGGAGGTCATTCCCACCATCTGATGCTTTCTCCCAGCATGCTGGGTGCCCACACTGACTGTGCTGTTTAAAGATCACACTCAAAGCAGGAAACCCAAATTTTCAGTTCCCAGTGCTGACAAATACCAGTTCACACAGTAAGTAAATAACTTCCCTTCTCATCCTTACTGGGCACCACTACATTGCACAGGGTACAGACTGTCCCTTACAGCACAGTCCTGCACCACAGTTCAGCTCTGTCAGCATGGAGGGCACTGATCTAACAAAGCATAGAGCAAAACTCCTGCTCACACACAGAGACTATACTGCCTTAACAGGATTTACAAACAATCTGGGACATAAAAAAGCAGGAAAAAAGAGCAAGATGGCTTACATAACAAGGCATTTTCTAGAAACTGCTCCACAGGTCTGTACAACTGCTTGTAAGAAGTAACAGAAGATAACTGGTAATAAAAACAAAATATACATGACAAAGATATTATGGGGAAAAAACACACTTACATTCTAATGGGAACCTAATGCACTGAGATCTCATTTTACTCAAGCATAAAAACCCAAACAGAAGCCAGCAGTCCCCTCCTGACTGGTTCTCACAGGTGAACTGGTTCTTCCCAGCTTTGTGAGTTTGAAAGCACCTCCCTGCCGTGAGAAAGGCACCTCTTTCAAAGACAATAAGCCTGGCTCCTCTCTTTCCAGGTAGATGACCTAGGAGAAATTACGTATGCCTGAACAGCCTTGGTGTTAGGCCCTGTAATGTCACACAGAGGGAAACACCTCAGAAGCTCCTCAAGCAAGAAAACACAAACACCACCTCACCCTGCATGAGAGCGACAGTGGCAACTGACACCCGACCTGTGCCAAGAGCCCACGCAGGCTGCAAGCAGCCTCTTGAGGCAGGCACAGCTGCCAAGGGCTTAAGGAAGCCAAGTCTGAGCCACTTTTCAACTGAGACAAATGGCCAAGTACTCACAGCATTGCATCAGCCTGCAGCGCCTGCATCCCAAACTGCAACCCCATCCTCTCCTCCACTGCCTTCACCTTCCAGGTCGCTTCTCCCCCTTTGGATTGCACCATCTTTTCCCTTCCTCTCTGCCTTAACAAGTGGGGGCTGTCACCAGTGAACTAAACTTTGCTGGGGAACCTGCTGGGCTGAAGACATTTACTCCAGAGCAGCCCACGGGTGCGCAATTTGTCTGCTCGAGGAGGGCTGCAAACCCCCTGTACAGATGAGTCTCTCACGAGGACCCTTCTCAGCTGCCCTGTGCAAACAGGCAAAGCCTACACCCCTGCTGACTAGGAGCCTCTGAGGAGAAGAAAACCCAAAATCCTGTAACAAGGCCGCATGCAATCCCTCTCTCCTGACAGCTTTAAATACATTAGAGGGTGAAACCAGAAAGCTCAAATGACACTGACCAACACCACCAAGGAACCACAAAGCCAAGATTCCACAGGAGCACTCAGCACAGCTTCCACGTGTATGCACAGAGTCACCAGCCTTTAAAAACAGTTTTCACTTAGGAGACAGAGATAGCCAGCAGTCAGGACATACTGGACATGACCAGAGTTACTGAAATGATGCACTGTTTGAACAGATTATTTAAAGAGAACACTGAACACACAATTAGGAACTGTTGAGTCAAGGCAATGTACACATCTAATTGCCCTCTCACTGCTTCACTGTCCTCTAATTCATTTTATAGAGACTGCCAAAAATTTTCCCAAATTTTCTATGTGGATCAGAACAGAGAATGTATTTAAAATAAAAATGGAATGAGTCAATCTGAAACAGAAATACTGAGATAGCCCAGCCAAGGAATCTGTTCTCTCAACCACAAAAACCTGTTATTGCTTGTGTGGACTAATTTAAGTGCATTCTTTTCAGCTTCCTTAAAATGCAGCTTTTCCAAATTCACTAACCCCAGCCAGAACAATCCACTTAGTTGCTTTCATGCATGTCACACACACTATTATCCAGAGTCTGAAATGTGAGCATTTTCTGATGGCTGAAGGTACAGCTGAGTTTACTGAGAACAGGAAAACCAGTGAGCCTGCCTGGAACATGGATTGCAGCTTTGGAGAGCTCCATGTTTCATAACAAACCCTGAAAGGACCAACCCAGCTCAGCTCCAGCCTACTGCAGGGCATGAGAATAAACTGCTAAACTCAGGTATTGCCAACACCTGAATTATGCAAGTCTCACAGGGCTTGGTGTCTTTCTTCAGCAGAATCAAAAATTTGCAAGTAAATTTCAGTTTTCATTTTGAAAAAAACTTAAAACAATTTATGCCTTCTTGTGATTATCAAGAAAAGTTTTAAAATATTTAGCAGATGCACCCTAAAGGCTCAAAAACCTGGGAGAGAATAAGAAGAACCTGTTTGTCTTTTAAAAAAAAGTCTCATGACTTATAAGGTGGTATCTTGCTTTTGGGGATGGGTGGATCAGATTCATTTTTGATAGCTTGCATTTGGCAGTAGTTAACTTTTACTTACCTTGACATACAACTCTAATTTTTACTTTCCTACTGCAATCATGCTTTCCCCTATTTAACAGGTTCTGCTAGTGGCAGGTGGTTGCTAAATATTTTTTTAGGGGGAAAAGGGAGTGCAGCTGTTTATTTATTTGAGCTCTAGGTGGCAAAGGCCAGCATGCAGCTTCCACAAAAAAAATAATCTGAGGTGGCATACTTTGGAAATGCCTTGTTTTCTTCTGCTGCAGAAAAGGGAGAAGATACTGTGATGCATGGGCATAAGGGAATTCTCCCACAAGAAATGAGATACTATTCTGCTTTAGTTCTTACTTCACCCAATTGAGAGGGCTTCTCCCTCAACCTCAACAACCTACTCTGTCTCATCATTACAAACAATAACTGCTTTTTCCTTTGCAGCATGGTTTTCAAGGAGGTTTTATTGTATTAGGGTGCATGCGAGAAACTTTGTTCAATTTAGACTATAAAGTCTAAATAGTTCACTTCAATAGTTTCAATTGTTAAAGATTTTCCTTCTAAAAAGGCTGATTAACCTGCTTATATCCTTACTCACGTTCTGAGGTCATTAATTAAAAAAATAATCAAGGATGCTTATAAAGTCCTCTGCAATCCAATCTCAATTTGTCATCATTAATTAGATCAACACTGCATACAAATGAGACCTAACCTGATTAGACAGCATGTTTTACTGGAATTCCTACTTACGGTCATGAAAGACTTCAGAGAGAAAACCTGGGATATTTTCAAAGTGAACGCCTCATACATATGGAATCACCCTGTCACCTAGCATCAGCTAGTGTTTCTCTTTGTAATTTTGGCCTTTTTTCCTCCTCTGCCCACAACTCCCCTCCTCCCTTAATTAGGAGCCCATCTCGACCCTGAGCAGAGATGTCACACTCATCTTCCTCTCAGCCTGTATTACACAAATACTGCTGATTTTGCAAAGAGTGTCCACTGTGCTAAGACAATAAACCTTCCCCTCTGCAGAATTTGGAGGAGAAAAAACAATACCAAAAAGTTTTAAGAAAAAAACAATTCCAGGTCTGTCTTCAGAAATAGAGCACCTAAATCACCAGCAAGTACACTCTCTACTTTCCTCCACCTCCAACAGAACTAACCTTGGGATCTAAATGCACAAAGTAGCTTAGAAACCTGAAGCACCTTTACAGGTCTCCAATCACTCCAGGAAAGCAACTCTTGCTTTTTGCAGAAATAATCCATTCCTCTTACCCAGCTCACTGCCTTCACTCCCATGACATAATCTGACATGACTCAGCCCAGAAGATCAGAGGAGCTCTGGTGAAGCACACTGCTGGCCAGGACAGCAGATCCTCTGCCAGGCACCACCAACCCCTCCCCAGAAGGACAAGGTGGGTCAGACTGGCTCATCCCCTCCATAAAGGGGGAAAGTGAGACACAATAGATTTCCTTACACAATGTTGTTATCTGGGGAACTCTAAGAGGGAAAACAGGGGAAAAAAATAGAAAACTAAACCAAACAAACTAAGAAACAAGGCTTTCAAGTTTTGGACTCTTAATAAGGGTGGGGCCATCAAGTAATTACACTTTTAATAGGTCACTGCAGTGGAAGAAACTCTTCCAGTTGGGTAAGTTCCTAATCCATCATTAAAAAAGACGACAGGCATTAATCAAAGTGTATGAAGTCACATGGGGGGAGCAACTCCAAGAACCTGCTCTTGCTGAAAGGATGGGGCAATCACTCCTGCTTTCATCAACATTTCATGCGTGTTTCCAAACTTCTCAGGACAGTGGGAAGCAGAGCCTTCACGTCCTTCCCCACCCACCCCACTGATAAAGCTGTCGAACACAGATTACCAACTGCTCAAGAGCTCATGTGAAATGAGTTGGTGGATTAATTAGCAGAAGGGCAGAGCTCTGAAGATGGATAGATGCTCCACTTCGCAAGGCCTATTGATTGAAGGTCCCCAGCCAGCACCACAGGACTGTCATAATCTACTGGGAACGTACAGCACACAGCCAGCTCCTGCACGAGCAGCTAAATCTGGGTCACTTGGCTCAGTGCAGGGACACCTGGACCACACTCCCTCCTCCCTAATCAGACAGCTGTGTAAGAGCCCATTCCTTTAGTAAAATACATGGACTTAGACCTGAACAGACTTGCAACATGCATGGGGAATACACCTTCATCTCCTGGTCCACATCAGGGCAATGATGAGCTGAATGAAGGCTGAATGAGCCTTTCCCCAGGATGCACACATTTGATGACTGCAGTCCCCAAACAGTAATTTTACTTCTTTTTTCAAAATCAGCATGTAATCTGAGCTTTGACCACTACCTAGATCCACACTGACCTCACTTTTACCCCAAAAAGCCACTATCACAGAGGTTAAACATCTCATTTAAGCTTGCTAGTAGCTCTCTTGCCTTCATCTCTGCTGGAGCAGCCTACTAGATACGTTCAAACCTCATTTCAAAAGACTGCTTTTCGTAGTTGAAAGGACAGCATCAAACACTCTGGCTCCCTGCAGCTGTGTTAGATAATTCTTTATACCGTACGTATCAAAAGAGAACGTCTTTTCATATCTCCTTCAAAGGACCCTATCCAGAACAGTTAGCAAAAATCTAAGCCAGCATTCTCTTGCCCTGAGAAATGTAAAGTAGAACTGACCAAGAGTTTCCTTACCTAAAGGGGATTGAATATAAATATTGTGTATAATGTAATAAGAGAAACAAGGACATAAAAACAAGTGTGAAATACAGCAGAACAGCACTCCCCACACTGATGAGTAAAAAACACAATTTCAACCTCACTTAGAAATACTTCACCTTTTATGCATAAACAAATGGAAACCTGGTTATGACTGGACCTATCACATTGTTACTCCTCTAAACACAATTTTGTGAACAAAGTTATTAATGCCAGTTCTAGACAAATTTTACCAGAAAAGGCTTTTAAAATATAAGGAACATAGCCTTATAGTGATCTGTGGTTATATGGCATCTTTTGCCAGATGAGAGCATAAGGGCTCTGCTGCTTTGCTGGCAAGAGTAGCTGAGAGGTTTTTTTTTTTAGTTGCGTTTGTAGCTAGATTTTATCTGAGATCAAAGCTGTTCCTCAGATTAAAAAGAAAAATAAAAAACCCCACACTATTTTAATGCTCTTAGCTTTTGGTAAAAAGTCTCTCCTTTTTTGCTTAAAAAAAAAAAAAATTAAGTCCTTGCTTTTCTTCGGCTAGTGTCGAGCAGGACATTATTCACTGCACCTACTCCAAGTGCCAGCAGGAGAGGAAGGCAAATATTGAACATGTCTAAGATAGCAATATTCTCCATATGTAAATCCATCTCTACTCTAGAGCCTTAAACCACACCAGCTGGACTTAGAGCTCCAGCAGTGCTGTGTCTTGAGCTATGAAGTCTCTAGAGTTGGAACACTCAAGCCAGCACCACCAACGATCAAGAGCTGGGCTTCAGGCTTCTGCCTTTTTTTTTGTGAAGAAAATAAGTGTTCTGACAGCGAAGTGTTAAATAAAAACCCAAACCACCAAACCCACAAAACTCTACACTGAAACAACCCCACCCCCTTGAACAAAACCCCAAACAACACACAGGGCTGACCAGAGCTGGTGACACACTGGGGTTCCCATACCAGCTGCAAGAGGAGAAGGACACAGAAAATGACAGCCTCACACTCCCTGGGTCTGAGCGAGGAGCACCACCTCCACCCTGCTGGCACGGCCCTGCGTGCCAAACCTCATACAAACCCATGGATGTTGGAGAAAGCCAAGGGAAGCACTGAGGCAACGCTAATGCCCACACTCAGGTTTTACTGCAGTGCTCCTGCTAGGCCCAAAAAGAGAGCCACTCGTTCATCATGCATGATCTCTATGTGACTGGTTTTTTGCAAGGCATTTTAGTCTCCTGGGATTTAGTGGTATTACTGAGGGTTAAATTCCCACCACACCCTCTCAAAGCAACCAAGATAAATGTCTCCCTTCTGTGTGACACATCACACCCTGCAGAGGACTCGGGTCACTCTGTTCTTGCACAAGCCTGCGTATGTAATACATGAATAAAGTCACTAAGGCAGGGGTACCAAAGGCAGCGAAGGGATGCTGTGTCCTTACCGTCCATGTTGCTGACTTTGCTGTGCTGGACTGTTGAAATGATACATCGAAGCTGTGAGGTCCTGGGTAGTCTGTGTTGGAAGGGATGGCTGGGGAGGGAGAGAGGGCGTCAAAGGTCGAGCTGGGCTGGGCGTAGGGCGAGGGGGCCGTGACGCTGTTCTGCGCGTGCTCCGTGTTGTAAGGGCTGGTGGAGGAAGAGCCATTCTGGATCTGCTGGTCCATGCTGTTCAGGAGCCCCAGGTTCGTGTACTGTGGCTGCAGGCAAGGAGATGCACAGGAGTGTTAGAGGAGCAGCATCAGCACAGGCTGGCAGACATGGCACAGCCTCCACCATGGATGATGCACAGCATCATCTCAGCACCACTGTTCCTGTCACACCAGGAGGGAGATTTTCAAAGGATATCCCCCTATTCACACTGGTGACTGAAACAGAAAGGAGTACAGCTTCTCAGTCACACACTGGACCAACAGCAGAGCTGGGAAAACAGCCTGTACATAACCAGGAGGTGATTTGCAGGGCAGAAAGCAAAGAGAGAGACAGGCTTGCTATGTCTAACAACACACAGTCAGACCTTTTCAAAGGCACTGCTGAAACCTGATGGAAGTCAGCGGGTTCACTACAGTGCAACTGGCTCTAACTTGTATGAGACAACACCATCTTCAACAGTCTGATGCTCTACACAAAGACTACAGATCTGATCCCACTAGACAAGATGACATCAGGACCTCTAACTCAGGTGGTAACTGTGCTGAAATGTGACTCGCTGGAAAAATAGTTAGGTGCCACCAGCCTTTCTGCACCTTGCATTCAACTCCCAGTGAGCAGTCACAGATGGTAGTGGAGAATTAAAGTTCTATCAAGCAGAATGGAAACAGACTGCATGGAACGCTTCTTCTCTTAAGAAGTATCAGTTGTACAGGTACTAGTAGTAGTAAAGTGCTACTTAGCATTTTAAAAGCCTTCAAGTACAAACAATATACGAAACAACTGGAAGACATCAAAACCACAAACCTCTGAGAATAGAGTACAGAAAGGGCAAAGGTTGGATTAAGGAGAGGTCAATAGAAAAACTACATCTAATATCAAAATTCAATGTGTAGCCATAGTCCCCCACCTTAAATAGAGGGGAATACAGTCTAGAGGAAGGTCACCAGAACAAGCTAATCCTTTTAACGCCCTCCTGTAATGTGACAGTCAATGACAACTTTTCAGCCTAGGAAAAAGACTATGAGAAGAAAGGTGAAACTCAGCATGATAGAAGGCGATAAATTCCTAGACAACATGGAAAAAGACCAAATACAAAATTAATTTTCATGTTCTCTTAAAAGAGGAGTGGGGAATAAGCAAACATCTTGAGCAGAATTTTGGCTTAAACACACAGTTATTCTTCACAAAAGACTTACGCCTCACAAAACCCATAAATAAGCATGGATTTTTTTTTTTTTTTGCCACACAATGTCACAATACTAAAAGCCTAAGTTCAAAAAGGCAGGAGACAAGTTCTGCTTGAGAAAAATCCATCAAAACAAGTGTATCTGATTTTAAAATTCTGAACTACCATCACTTGGAAGCTGGGAAAGTATTCTGGAACAAGTTACACAACTGCCACACATTTTTAATCCTTTGAAGGACATGGCACTGGCCAGAGCAACAGTGCAGCAGGCAAGAGGGATTCAGTCAGGTACACTGGGTTCACAGGCCATCCTTGTGTGTGTCCAAAGGGCACTAATTGTGCCCATCTCGGGGCACGCAGCATCACAAAGTTTGTGCTGCCCATTCCCAGCAGCTCTGGGCTCAGCCAAGAACATGCAGCAATAAAGGCACCTGGTTCTGCTGTTAGCTGCTGACACAGCAGAAGGGACTCAGGCTCTTTTTCTCATCCAAGGCTCTAAGCAGCTCATGTCCCTCAACATCCTGTAGCTCCAGTCCCACCCAGAGTGATCAAGTTCACCTATCTGTCAGTATTTCAGCTACTCTGCTCACAACTTCCCTCATCTTTCCAACAGTTATTCCTCTTCTTATCAGCCACGAAGCAAAGGCTCCCTGAGTCAGAGCACCAACCACAAGATCCATAACAAAAAGCTTTCTCAATACTGGGAATCCCAGTAGCCCTACTGAAGCTTCAAGTAGCACGTCACTCCTCCAAAGACCTGAAAGGGAAGGGCACAACCTATCTGCTGAGCTCTCCTGGGAACTTTGGATAAGCCATTCAACACCCAGCTTTACCAGTCAGTTCAGCCACAAAGGAAAACAGGATGGTCCCTTTGCAAAGATGAAGTGTCTTCCATGTGCCCAAAGACCTCACATTCTCAGCTGTACTTCCAGAATGGAAGTAGAGAAATTTAAACCACCCACTGCAGCTCTTCCTTAGGTTTCTGTTTTACTAGAAGAACCTAATATTTTCTGGGGGCTTTATTAAACACCCAAGGTGAGGCTGGTGCTCTGGGATCTTCAGTGAGGCACAAGGGACCTTCCAGAGATGGATCAGCTTGCTACTAGGAGCTGTGCTGTGAAGGTCTGGGCAGGGGGGAAGAGCACAGAAAACTTCATTTTGGAAGCTGGGATAGGCCACAGAGAGAAGGGAGAGTTGGTTCCCTCCCTGGCTCTGTCAGCGACTTGCTGTGTCCTTGGGCAAGGCACCTCTCCTCCCCCTCCACCCTCAGCCTACTGCAGGCAGCAAGGTCTGCAGGGCAGGGATTGCTCCTCACCGTGTAAAAAGCCCTGCACTTAATGGGCCTCCTTTGTCTCAGGCCTGCAGGCAGAAGAGTAATAAAAGCAATTACATATTGAGTCTTAATCCTGGGTGAACCAGTGACTCAGGTTAGTCATTTGCCCTCCTTGCCTCAGTTTCCCCCTCTGGAGCAGTGTGGATGTTGTTATTGCCCAGCACCCCTGTTAGATGGGAGATCTTGGATTTAATTGGACTCAAAGCTAAACAGTTGATGGGGGCAGAGAGCGATCCAGACTGGTTCTTCTTCTCCAAAAGGAGATTGCAGCTTTGGCAACAAAGATGACAGTTATGTCTCATCTCCTGCAGGCTATTCACTCAACCAAGACCTATTTAACGGACTTTGGGTACATGTCTTCCCTTGAGGCTAATTCCATAGGGAAAGAGCCAGAATTCTGACATGCTGTACCAGGAAGAGTCTTTTACCTGATCAATAATTTTGCATTTCATCAAAAAAACAACCCTCCTGCCCCAGAATACCCTAGTGAGACCTGAAGACTTCTCAAAAATGTAGAAGTATCATTCAATTATTTCATTCCTCATGGAGATTATAATCAGACACACTCCCTAACCAGCAAATGATGAGAAGACAGCTGTGATGAAAACAGTCTCCTACACCGGCTCAGACACACAGACAGCAGAACAATAGTGTTTCAGCTTTCACTTAAAAACTATTTCTCTAATCCCAGGCCACTTAAGTAAGCTAATGGGGAAAGATGGCCAAACCAACGGTCAGTGTTAACAAGACAGCACAGCCTGGAAATGCTGAAGGTGCTGCCTGGGATCCAATTAAACAAAAATAATAAAATAAGTGCCCCATTAAAATGTAAGATATCCTTCAGATATTCCAAGATCCTTTTCATTCCTTTCAGTCCAGGGACCATCTGTCTAAATGTTATCGGCGGAGCAGCCATTCCAGTGCATTTATACACTCACATGCCACAGCCGAATGCCGTGTCCCCATTTGCTCTTTAAATAACTATTAATCTCCTTGCACTTATCCTCATGCTGACACAAGCAGCTGCTGGACGCCCCTTCTGCTGCTTCGAGTCCCGCCAGCCTTTCACCTTCCCTGGCCCCTGGGTCCCCTCCCTAGGCAGGTGCTCCATCCCTGTGACAAAGGCACCGGCTCTGCACACCCCGGCACCAAGCCCGGGCTCCGAGCTGTGCCCCGAGGCAGGCAGGAGTTGTTTGCGCTCAAGGGGTCAACACCTGAACTGCTTGCAAGGTTTTGGAGGAATCTGATAAGGCTTGGGGAGGCACACGCCTTCTGACAACAGGACAATTGGAGGGGCAGCAGGCCCGGGGAAGGCACACGCAGGAATTCAGCCCCCTGGCCCCTTGGATGGGGAGAACAAAGAGAGGCTGCAGACTGTCTGCGAGGTACTGCCCCTCCGGAGGGGGCTGCAGGGCGGGGGGCTTGCACACACACCGCTTCTTTCACCATTCACAGGAAGGAACACAACAGCGTTTAATGCAGAAATTAATTCCTGGCAGGGCAGGAGCCCAGAATTTAACACATGCTCATATTTTGCTGTGGGGTTGTTTTAAATGACTGAAATGTAGCCCGACCACTGATTCCTGATATAAAGAGAAAGCTATTTGGTGGAAAGAAATGAATTGAATATAAAGCTGAAAGAACAGATTATCTATTTTTCAGCGCCTTTGTTTGCTATTTTGTTCCCCACACCGAGTTTCTGAAACTACTAAAATCACTGAACCATTATAAAAACCTTCAGGCAGTCTAACAGCAAATAATTAGAGAGCTACAATTAGCTCTTAGACGATGTATTTCAGAACATCATTTCGACAACGCATCTTGAACTATCAGTTTCTCTTCCTATATCCCATCAGCTTCACTTTCAGGCTCTCATGCTAACTCATGCTTGCGGGTCACGGCCCTGCTGGAGGGGCTGATGAATAAAACCGGACCGAAAATCTCCGCCGGGATCCCGGGGCCAGGCAGGGCAGAGCCGGCAGCCAGCGGCTCCGGGCCACCAGAGGGCAACGCAAATGCGAGCACGGCAAGGTGCCCCAGCCGCCCAAACCGCGACCCTCCTCACCCTGCCCCGCAGCAAGAACCCACCCCCGCCTCTCCGGCTTAGAGCCCATGGCGTACATTAACAAGGGTATGAGAAAGATCTGCAAAAAGACCCTCCGTCGGAAAGGAAGTAACTAATGCAAGTCATGAAAAGCTCTGGAGGGGACTTCCACGCCAAAAAAATCCCCTAAAATACACAGCTCCAGCTATTAACTACACAGTTAGCAGCATTTCAGAGAGTTTTGAGAGTTTCTCCACTTGAGAAAATAGATGAAAATTACCATCTTCAGGTGTACAACACCTAGATGCCTCCACCCCCATCAAAACCCTTCTCCCAATACCAAAAGAACAAGCATTACCATACACACCTACTGACTGCATTTTAATTCTCACCACTATGCAGCTCAAGAGCAGTGTCCAGCTACTCAAAAGCCTTGCAAAGACACTGGTGCTTATTCTCCTAAGATATGAGATGATGAAACTAATAAACTACCAGTGTTAGCAGCAACAACAGGATTTGCACAGCACTTTGGAAATCCTGTGCTTTGTCCTTAACTGCAGCACAATGAAGCACTAGGGCTAACTCCTGCAGGACTAGTAAGCAACTTACAGCAGTATTTCAGGGAAACACTGAGATTCCTGTTGGAGAATAGGTATCTTAAAAGAAGCAGGATAAATGTCCACATTTCCTATCCAAATCAGATGACAGACACCTCAAATATGCCCAGAAATATTTAAATCCACTTAAGTTTTCAAACCTTCTTAGCAAAGGACTTCAAGTAGGTGGAAATAGGCCACTTAAGCTCAACAGAAGGGCTTCTATCACAATTATTAACCAAGATATTGCTGACTGCCAGTTGCTGTGATGGCAGCTGATACAATACCCCATGTCAGCACTCTGCTTGTGCCATGACAGAGCAGTGCCAAGAAATAAAGGGCTCCACCCATGGCCCTCAGCTAAGATCAGGGATGAAGCAGAGACAGCTCACTCACTGCAATGAAAGCTGTGATTTGGTTTGCCTCTCTAGTCTGTTTTCTCATATAAAAACCTCAATCAAAAAAAACAACTAAAAAAAATTTAAAAAAAAGAGAAAGCCTGAAAATTTTGTTTATGAGGAACAAACTCAGTTTGGACACTGCTCTTGGTCCCTTTCAAGCTATGAGGGGAAGATGTGCACAGCTCATTTCAACACCAGCTTGGCCACACTCCCTCCAGCTCCAGTTCTAAAATGGAAACAAATCCTTGGGTCTGTTTTGCAGAGGCTTTTCCACAGAGCTAGTGTGCAGCTGAATACACCAAGCACTTGGAAACCCTCCGATAAAATGATAATGTGCACCATACACTCAATGTGAAAAGCAAGGGAACAAGTAACTTCAGTTGAACCAAAGATACCAACAGTTATCAAGATTGATTTGTTCTAGTAGAGTGCCTGGAAACCTATCTGATTTGAGTAATCCTACTCTTGGGTCATTGCTTCTTCCAGGAAGAGAGGAGGCTATTTCCCATCCCAGTGGTATAACAGGTTCCCCGTGCAATGGAGGGCACTGGATTAAAAGAAGCCCTGGAGTCAATCACTCCTGTTCTGGGATATTTGACCTGCTGCAGCACAACCAAACAGCCTCTCCTCAGCTCAAGCCCACCTGTAAGCAGGGAGCACAAATATTTCTGCACATTTCCTCCTGTACTATTAAGAAAGGAATCTATTTGAGATCTACAGGGCTGTATGTACAACCACCGTCATTTTAAAAAACTAAATTCAAGACTAATAAAGAAAAAAACATTCTTCTTCTAAGAAGAACAAAAACCAAAACCCCATGAGTGACACACACAATCCTCCTGCACAGGTATTGCATATTAAGTACTTAGATAAACCCAGAAGTTGCCTGGACAGCTTCCAACACCACCTAAACACATAAGGAAAGCCTAATGAAGACACTCTATTTCAATCAGCTAGGGAGGAGAAAAAACCAAACCAAACCCCAACAACTACTCTCTTACCCTCAAAAAACTCCACCCTTAAATGACCTACTCAAATCACACCACTATGCTTCAAGCTTAAAACCTTGACTGCTCTGCCCACTTTACCAGAGCATCCCTTCCATCCCAAAGTGCCCTGTGGCCCATCTGGTGAACAGTACACCACAGCAGCTGAACAGGAGAAATCAGTGCACATCAGCAATCTGCAAACACACACAGAATCACACTTCAAAAACAATCTGCCTTGCACACTGGAGGAGGCAGAAGAGTCTGGGCCATTTTCACTGGGATGAGCTATTCCAGCAGGCACACAGTGCCATATCTGCACCCTGTAGGTTCACAGGAGCAGCACAATTTTAAGAGCCATACCCTGTGCAGCTGCAGGTCACATTTCACCGAGCCGGAGTACTGTTGAACACAAGAGAACTTCATGCTCAAGTGAGAGTCCACATATGCAAGTATTTGTGGGCTCAGGAATGAGACAAATTAACAAAAAGCAGTGTGAGGGCAAGCTCCTGTCCACCCACAAGGGCTGTAAGATTTAGATTTGTCTTGATCCCTCCAGCTGTAGTAATTTTCTGTTTTAGCTAAACTTTGAGTTTTGCCCCTTGGTTAATTCATTTAACTCAGCAAGAAGTGTTTTTCAGCCAGGAGCAGGGTGTCTTTTAAAACAAGTACAGCCCAAAGCAGGAATGCCTGTAATTCCTGACTCCTACCACCTGCCACAGGTCCACGTAAAAGACCTTGTCTAATTCAGGGATTATCAGAATGACAGTGCATCCCACTTCACAGAAGTATTAAGGCTGGACACCCTACACTGTGTAAGTACTTCTAAATATTTTCCAGTGCATATAAAAATAATACCCCTGATTTTCCTAGAGCAGCATTTTAGGCTCTTAAAAAAAAATCTAAATTGGGCTCTTGAAAATAGTTCTACTTGCGTAGAAAGCATCGATGTTTCTGAAAGTCAGATCATTTTAAGGTTTTTAGACTATAAAGCTTTCATAAAACAAAAACTCCCTTTCATAAACATAAACCACTTTTATTAGAGTATCTCGGCTATGCTCAGTTATTTTGAAAATTCAGACAGTTTAAAACAGGAAAGTCCAAGACCCACCCCCACTGCACACAGTCATTTCTTGACCCTGCGCTTGTGCTCAGCAATTTATTTGACATGTAATTTGAAAACATACAATCAAAAAAGAGAAGGTAGCAAAAAAAAGTAAATAATATAATATAATCTCTATGAAATGAATGAAATCACAAGACATTACAACTCCATGATCTTAAAAGAAATCGATTAATAACCCAAACACTCAGCTTCCTAAAACTGAAAGAGAAGACAAAAGTTTCCTACATTCTTCTATTACCAGCTGGACAACACAACATCAACAAAGATCTGAAGGGCCATAAAGCACAGATAAATAGGAAAAGCACCCCCTCACCCTCCCAGGAGACGTAAACATAACTGAAGACAAAGACTTGCATCAGAAAAACCAGAAAAAGACTCCAAGATCTCAGCAAGGCTTTTTTTTGCCTGATTTCAGTGGCTGAGGACAACTGTCAGCTCAGACAGCTGACCTGAAATTCTGTGTGCTGAGTTTGTACAACAATGCTGAAAAGTTAGATAAAAAAAAATAAAAACAGAACTTTAAACATTAAGAGGAACTAATTAAAACACAAATGGGGAGCTGTGGAGGAGTAGCAGGGGCTGGAGAGGAAAACTCCAACAGCTGATTAAAGTTGCCTTGTTTCTTAAACTCTTTACTGGACAGTAACCATTGATGTTATCAGCCATCTCAGACATGCAGCATTTTATTGCGCTGAGAGGGCAGCTTAGGCTGGACAGGATATCTGTGTGTCATCCATAGTGAAAGGCTGCAGGCACAGTAACCACCAAAGTATGGCCAAAGGGCACAAGGACAGTGAATAACCAGGGTCAGAATAGAACTAGGAATTGAAGGTAGCGCCTAAATTCAGCATTATGCTCAATAAAATCCAAATGCATTACCTCTTAGACATAAAAGTACAATACTCCAGCTAGGTAGCATTTTAGTCAGAACAAGAAATTCAGATGATCTGCAAGTTAAATAAGTCAAGCAGTTAAATACATAGGAAAAAAAAAGAGAATAAGAAAAAAGGAAAAAAAAAAGCCACACACAAACCCCCACACCCACTCTTTGAAGCATGGTGCAACTATGGAATATAAGAATTCATAAGAAGAGTTAAACAAGGGCAAAGGGCAGATTAAAACAAGTTAGAGCAAGCAGAGGTAAAGGGCTACACAGCAGCAGAGTCCTTATAGATTAAAAGGAAGATCTACTGTATTTTCTAATGTATTTGGCCATTTCTTCTGTCCAAATCAAGCAAGAAAACTCCTGGATGGTGTTCCCAAAAGCCTGGACACTAAACAGCAGACTGAAAAGCTTTCAAGAGGACTGGATGCCAAATTCTGATTAGATCCCAACTGCAGACAACAAAAAGAGGCAGGGCTTTGTCTTCCAACACTATTTTTTGTATGAAGGCAGCTCCTGGCCTGCACCAAGCTGGCATTGCCTGAGCCCAGGGATCTGCTGGGGCTCAGTACTGCAGGATGCACAGAGCCAGGGGACCCTCCTACCCACCCTGCCCCTGCAGTTCACATCAGAAACAGTTCACTTCACACTGCAGCCTACTCAGAGGTGAGCAGGAACTTTATGTGGTGTTTTCCAAAGATGCCAGGCTGTGCATACACAAAACACAAAAGCTGGTCTTTGAGAGAGGTGGGTGGGATTGCACACAGACACAACATGCATGCAAAGGCACTGCTTCTTCCACAGTGACTTCACTCCATCTGCTTTACAAATATCAAGAATATTTTCCCCAACTATTTAAATCACTTCGCCACATATGCCACGCATGCAGGATTTCCAGTGGGCTCTCTGGCATGGGATGTCTAACAGCAAAACTAAACTCAGTTTTCAGGACTTCCCTCCCTGTCCAATGCTCCTGAGTTCAGCAAAAACCAGGACACACGGTGCCATGGTCACTTATGCAAGGCACGGCTTCAGAGATTTACATTTGAGGTAATCAGCTGCACAGACCCTTCCCTGTGCAGACAGAAAGGTGTTCCAGATTTTTGAGTAACAATATACCTGCTAATTTCCATCTGACACCACATTAAACTCTCTACCCCTCCAACTTGAACATTCACAATTCCTTCCAGACACAAAACACAGTGGACTGACCAAGGCTCATCTCAACAACTTTCCAACTTTAGTATCAAGAAGCAGTTTCCTGTTTTCAAAGTACTGGTGACATCTAGCCAGGGCATATTCTGGTTTCCTTTAAAAGAACTTCTTGCATGCTTTACTGCTGCTGAAAGAAGGTGGAGGGAGATTTACTCATCTATTCAGTTCTAGTGAATCACCACCAGCACTCCTGAGGGAGCCAATTCTTCAACTATGGATGAAATGCAGAATAAAACTGCAGCAGTGAGAAATCATGGTAGAGGCTTGCAGAGGCTACTGAGAATCTCACAGACATAACTTAAATCTGCAGAATCCAAATTTTACAGAGCACTTAGCAACTTTTTTTTTTGAGCCACTGCTCTCCAAAAAAGACTTCTGTGATTCCCGAAGACCCCATGACACTACCTAAAAAAGCCAAAACAAACAAGCAAAATTCTTAAATACACTTTTCAATCTTTTCCCATAGAGCAGAGATCCAGTTGCTGACTCAACACTTCTGTTGGCATCCACCTATTCCTATTGTTCTGTTCCCCTTGGCTCCTGAAGCTCCAGCCCTGTGCATCATCCCCTGACACAGCTGGACCACAGCTCTGCAGCACAGGGATTTCTGCCTCAGCAGCACAGCATAAAAGCCCAGCACCTCCTCCCCTCTCCCCGAAGTTGACAAGATTCTTTGTATTTACTTCCTAGATGTGGATTAAAACTGAAAGATTCATATCTGCTGAGACACAATCCATCCCTTTCATTCCCAGACACTACCCCACCATAAAATATTTCCCCTTCCCTCCCTAAACTGGGCGTTTCCTCCCACTTTCTTGCCCTTGGTAAAAACATTCATCTTCTTGCCATCTTGAGGAAGTTGGACTCATCTCAAATTTCACCAGGTCCCCTTGTATACCACTTCCCAAAGTCCTTGGGGGGAAGTTTAATCCGGATCCAAACTCTGGAATCCATCCCAAGAGGCTGCTGGGCTCCAATCAATGAATTAATTTTCAAGCATGCTCAGCCTTGCCACTTGGGTCCACTTCCAAAGTGAGAGGATGACTGAGCACAAGCCCAAAAATACATCACACCTCAAGCCATCCAAGATATTAACACACATGTCCTGGTTAAAACACTGCTCCTTTAATTGTACCCCAGGTGAAACAGCAGTGGCAAGGGATTTGCAGAAATACAAGATATCACTGAGCATTCTTGGATCAACTCCCAGGTGACTCAATTCTAGTACAAATTAAAAAACAAAACCGAAGAGGCATAAAAAAAAAAAAAAAGAGGCAACCATCAAAAAGCTCCCCCACCCATCTCCCATGTTTGTGTCACTTGCTTGTGCATGGAGCTAATAATAATGGTCAGTAATTTTAAATAAAACTACCAAATTTAGATTTAAGTTCCCAAAGAGGATCCAAGTCTAATTTGCCAATGGCAAGGACCTAAACCTTCCCTGTGTCTTATCTGAGACTTCCTGAACAGCTGTTCCTTACAGGTTTGCTCCTTATATTAGCAGCCTTACAGAAGTAAAAGCCCAATCACCTTAAATGTCATCCTGCTCTTTGTTCCTTGCTCAAGCAGCTAAACTAACCCTGGACAGCCTCTCACAGAGAGGACAGCCTTTAGCAGAGAGCCAGGACTTGCCCAGGACCCAGTGTGCTTATATGAAATAGTGCAGAGAAACATAGTGGTGAACCTTTCTGAATTCTTACTGACTTGTCAGTAGCTTACAGCCAAATCATCACTTGCAAAGCTTTGTATGTTCCAGGCTGCTGTACAAAAATTTCATGCCATGGTCTGCTCCTACTGAAAAGCAGCTCTTTAATCCATCTGACAATTACAGCCTCTTCTCCCAGCACAAAGTTCTGATGGGAAGCCCTAGGAGACTGAAAACTGGAAGATTTCTCAGGAATCATTTACTGCTGTAACTGAAGAAGACAAAACAAAAGAGGGAGATCTTTAAGAACAGCAGGTTTATTCATTGTAGAGACCCATCCGCATGCCTGACCATGGCTGAGCTCTTGTGTCACTCTAAAGATCACGGCCTTGGAGAGCTGACAAGGGACTGCAAGATCATGGCACCGAGACAGCAGAGAATCCAGAAAACACGTGCAAGCAAAAAAAAAAAAGTCAAAGCTTAACACTCTTGGTGAGAAATTATTTTCCTCTTAATTCTACTTGATACCAAAAGTGACTTAATACTAATCCAGGCCAAGTGGCACAAAGAGCTTTGAGCTCACTTCTCTGCTGGAGAGGATGGAGTGAGTGCTGCTCTTAGAGTACAAGAAGCTCCTCTCCTTTCTGATGATTTATGCAACCTAGCTTTAAAAGAGTTGCATTCATTTTATTGCCTACTCTGCACATTCTCAAGAGGCGTTGGAGGCCGTGCCAGAAAAATAACAGGGTTTAACAATGTCTAGCACAAATCCATCGGTGCAAGAGCTCCTTTCTGAAGCGTTTCCAGATTTTTTTCAGTGGGAACATTTTGTAAATAGAATTTAAAATTTGCCTTGAGCCAGGCAACACCCGCTTTTATTCAGCCCTTCACGATAATGAAATAAGTAGTTTCTCCACTAGTTACAAGTAATGCCTTCCAGAGGAAAAAGTGCAAAGCAAATGGTTTACACCCTCTCACATCCCACATCCACAACTTTCCTGTTGCAGATGCCATGTCTTCTTCATAGATCTACTGAAGCTTCTGCCTCACAGTAAACAGAGCTGCAACTGGAAATAAACCCTTCCACAGAGTTTATGCCTTCCACAAGGCGTAACTTGACAAATGTAAACCAAAAGGTTGCCACCAGATGGGCTGAAACACAAGGTGGAAAAAGTTCCTTTCTGGTGTTTCTCTATGGGGAGGGAGAAAAAAAGAAAGCAATTTCACTCAACTTAAAGCCATTAGTTCATTATTTAAAACAAAGCAGGTAAAAAGAAATAAAAATAGCTCCTGAGGGAGCTACGCAATAGCATTGCTGGGCTCATGTTGGAAGAAATCAGAGAAATTGGGTGTTGGTGACACTGTTGAAGATTGAAATCAGACCAATAAAAATAACTATTCAAAACGGCAATTCTAGTCCCTAAGGAAAGAACACTACCACAGACTATGGAGATATACACACACACACATATATATATGGATAATTTAATCCTGTCTCAACCAAGGTCAACGTACAGCAAACAAAATGGATCACCTGTTGCAACCACTTCAACATGTAAAACATCCTGACCACACTGCAATGGCAGCTCTTTTTCATGTCTCACACTGAAAAACTGTATTTTCATACTAGAAAATATTTTGGGTTTTTTTTTTGCCAAATTAAACAAGGAGATGAGAAGATCATCTGTTCCTGATTTCATACTGCCTACTAACCTTTCTTTTGACCATGGAAAATTGTAAAACAGAGCTGCCATTTCCAATCTGATGTCAGGTGTAATTACATGACTGCACAAACCCCAGAGCATGCATGTAAGTGAGCAGTACCAACACTTCACACACAGCCAGACTGTTCTGATTTCTGCACAAGTACTGCACAGTTAAAGCAGTGCAGATGGCCAAATGTCAGCAGGTTTCATTTCTGTGTGATAAAGCATGCATTTTATTCTTTCCATCCACACCCAGGTTACAATCACTTTTTTCCTGGGCTAACGCTCATAGCCACAGACTGCTGAGGTTCCATCCCTCCATCTAAACAATGAGAGGATTTCTCCAAGCAAAATCCCCAATTCATTGCTCATCATGGGGAGTCACATCACCTGTACAACCACAAGAAATTTTTGATATCCTACAACAGAACAAAAGACCATCCATGGCATGACAAACCCTCTGCAGTGAGGGGCTGGATCTTTACTGGAAGCATACTCAGCTCTTGCCCTTCCCTGTGTTTCTCCTGCAGCAGGATCCCCTTGTTCCAGCCGGGTTGGCACATGGCAAGAGGCAGGTCTCAGCTTCCCACTACCCATCTCTCTTGGTCTACTTAACCCTCTTCCCTGGCAAACCCAAACAGGGCAGTAGCATCCACTTAGTCTCTCCAAACAAAAGATCAACTTATTTCCAACCTCAGGCTTTTCTACCACAGATTAAACCTTTGCAACTGGAATGCAGTTTGAAAACCTCTTGGAGAAAAAAAGAACTTGGTTATATAGGGCCTTTACAATCTTGCAGAAGACCTTTGCAGCTCAAGGATACGACATATGCCTCTCAAGCCTGCACAGATGCCATCACATCACAAAAGCTTTAATCCCGTAAGTGCAATTACAGCAAAATCAAGGATGAATGCAAAAGAAGCGTAGCTGTAATTGCAGGAATACCATTAAGAAACGCAACCTCCAATGCATCGCCCAATTTCTTGCTCCTAATGACAGACTGTGCCCAAAAATGTGGGGTATTGATAACATTTAAATAAAGAGAGGCCACTGGAAGGCATGGAACTCGCATGTGAATCCTGCACAGGTCAGAAGAGACTTTCTTCCCCGGGGATTGGGAATTGTTTGCCTGCTCAGAGCCAGCAGAACTCCAAGATAGCATCACAAATAGGAAAGCAGGAGAGTGGGTGAGATTCAGCCAAAACCTTCTTCCTTGAGAAAAAAAAAATTAGGCTTTATACAGCATCTATCCAAGTGTTTTCATCTTGGGGTGGGACAAGATGTGGCGTTCAGAGGGTAATGCACAGGTAATCCTTTCTTCCTTGTACCTCTGGGAATGAAGCAAGTGGGCTGCTCTTCTGGGCAGTGACCAGGCAGCATCCCTCAGATCTCTTCCTTTACCCCAGGGTTTGGCTGAGGGCCACAGAGAAGGGGCAGAAAGAGGGAAAGAGCCTTTGTCAAATGCAGTCATGACTATGCCACGTGGCAAAATCAGCCAAGGAAAGCCACGGCTTTGTCCTCTGGTAGTTCTCAGCCAAATCCAAGCCAACAACAAGGATGATAAACCCTGGACACACTTTTACTGCACACAAATGTAGCTAATGCTCAAAATATCAGTTATATCTCAACTCCCAGACTCTTTCACCTTAAATTAAGGTTTGCTGAACCAATATCCCAGATAGACACAAGAAACGTTTCTCTCACTGAGGAGGTGCAGCTCTCTCAGGATGTCCTTCCAGACCACCCCAGAGCCCCACATGCCTGTTCCTACAAAGAAAGGACTCAATGTAGCTCAAACACACACATCTGAATTATTACTTAAAATCTAAGAAGGAAAAGAAAAACAAAACCAAAATGCACCCTTCTGAAGAGGCTATCCTAAACCTCAAAGATATTTGTCGTATGTATATAGCTCTTCTTAATTTTCAGCATGAAGGAATGCTGCCAAAACCCATAAAGCAGTGCACAAGGTCTTTTAGTATAAAACTAGTTCCCCCCCACCCCTCCCAAAACTATGATAAAAATCTTAACGGAAAGAGATCCTTTAATTTGTCTCCCACAAAGAGCAGGAAGATCTTTGGGAAGGATGACGGATATAATCAAAAGTCATGGCACATATTTCTTATCAGCGTTTGAACAAGATTTGTTTACTCTTTTGGCAATGATTTAATTTGATTTTAGTAAGCACTCCAAACTCTGCATCATCACTCAGCCAAACTGCAGAGGAATTCAGAGTCCCTAAAGGGAATTTCTATTTCTCTCATCTCCCCTCACAAGGACACAGGAAACTTGGACAAGACCAGACAAACTTGAAGGTTCTCTCCTTCACACCCAATTCTGTGCATGCTTCCTCACAAACATTTGTACACAACACAAAATTCCACATGTGGAGATGAGGCAAGAAGACAATGACATTCAAAGGGTTTCTATTCATCAGTACCTCATCATCCTATTAATAACCACCCAAAGTCTCTCTCTTTTCACATCCCCTACTCATAAGCTCACAAGAACAGATCTCCAGGGTCATCAAGTCCAGTGCTCTACCAACAAAGAGCTTAATTGTTCTTACAGCTGACCCAGATAAAATGCTGGGATAGATTAAGCTGAAAAAGTGGTTCAAACAGGTTCCACCTCCAACCTCTCAGGGCTGTGATTCACTTGAACACCCTTCTCCCCTCTCTCAGCTTTTCCCAAGCAGATTTGACCCATTTGGAAGGAACCCATCTGATCGCAGGCACGGCGGCCTGGGGCCGTGGGTGATGGCGCGAGCTCACCGCCCTGACCACACAGCCTGCAGCCTGCACTGGGGCTTGTGCAATGGCCCGTTCCCAGGCTGGGAATGCATTCCTGGGGCCGAAGGCACTGCGCAGCCAGCGTGTGAGGATGGCAGAGCTCAGCATCTGCCAGCACACAGCCAACATCTGGGGTGGATGGGCACAGCACCCCAAGAAATGGGCTTGGGATCAGAGAGGAATCCCTGCTCTTTACCTTGAAATGGGGGGAAATTACTTCCTCCCCTTAAATAATGTCCATTTCTAAATCCAGAAGCTAGTCAATACTAAGATTTTCATGAGTTGGTATGTCTGCCTTGTCACCAACCCAGCAACAGCTCCAAAATCTGAACTGCAATTGCCAGTGACAACAAAGCACTGATTTTATTTACACATTGAGAGCTTTTTTTTTTTCTTCTTTTCTAAGGAAATCATGCCAAAGTCTACTTCTTGTTTGCGAGCTTAAGATGGGCGAGGTTCATCATCACCAATATATTTTAATTGAGGATTAACAAGTCTCCCTCTCTTTTGAGACAAGTCATTAGTGAGGCTGCTCTTCCTCAGAAATGAAGCCAAGTCAATGCTAATCAGGTTTTCCGTCCCCTGAGTACAATGCTTCGCTGGATGAACTAAGTCAGTGCACCTTGTTCAAATCCAAGGAGGTAAGAGGAGTGTGAGGGGGGCGAAAAAAAAAATAATCGGAGTGAAAGCATTTTAAAAACCTCCCCTGTCAGCAACAGTGACGAGTGGCATTTAAGCAGAGCGAGAACGCTCCTGAGCGCATCGCTTCTGACAGATGAGCCCAGCCAGTCAACCATAGGGACTCCACAGCCCCACCGCTGCTATTCAGCGAAAGTTGATCAGATAGCAGCAGACAAATAACACCAAGCAAACACTCCAAGAAGTGCTCTCTCCACATTTAAGGGTTTATAATTAACCTAGGAAAAAGCCAAACGTCACCCGTTTGGGTCTCCTTGGGAGGCAGCAGAGGAGCCAGGCGCACACGGGGTTTGGGCTCCCTGCAGACAGGGACGGGCAGAGCTCGCTGGTTTCAGTTTACCTCTCGCTCTCCCCGAGTCACAGACCTGCCTGGCGTGCAAGCCTCGAATAAACCTTCAACAGACCTCTCCTCACCACCTGTCTCATCTCCTAGCTATGCTCTCGGCCTTTCAGTCTCTATTTTGTTTTCTCTTCCAAGTGGCTGAGGTTCTGTCTGCTTTGGGGCTCATACCCCATGCCTGCCACTTGAAGCCTTTTCTTCAGGAATACACACGCGCACTCACACACAGAGCTTTGGCTGCTTTGCCACTCTGGCAAGTGTCAACACAGCTGCTGTCTCCACTGGAATGTAAACCAATATTGTCGTTAGATCTCCCTCAACCCCGGTAACTTCCTCCAAGATTTGCACAGCATGTGGCAATCCTCTCCACTACAACCTTACAAAGCATCAACCCAAGCTGGTTAAAAGGAATTAAATAAATAATTTTTAAAAATGAAATCAAAGCTGCACCTGAAGTTTGCGTCCCACTCATTCCCATAAAGAGCAGAGGGCTGTAGAAAGCAAAATCATCTATTGTACATGCATTTACACTCACATAATATACTTCTACAAACACCCTGTGTAAAATACCTTGCTGCTGCGAGTTATGAGGCAAGGTATTAAGAGCACCGAGTAAATGCGGACACTAATGCCGTATTTGCAGCAGAAAATCTTTGCACATTATTTTGCTTTAAAAAGTGATCTAAAAAGGGATTTATAACACATTTTTAGTTATTTCCTAGATGCCGTCCACTTGAAACCACAAGCAGCAATTTTGTCAATAAAAGACTCGTAAAAGAGTTATAATGCAGACAACACAGGTAGTATTCAGACTGCTATATGAATGCAATCTGTGTGCACTGCCCACTATAAAAACTGTCTTGCCTTGCTTCTCCAGTGAAAGAAAATTATGTTGACTGATCAAGCTTCCCAAAACAAATTCGCTGTCCCAAACATAAAGATTTGAAGTTTGCTCTCATTCAGGTATTTAGCCCAACAAACTCTGCTTCCCACTATAAAATGCAAAAGTCTCACAAAAACAAGTGTATATTCCACACCTAACTTCAGGGGTGAATAAACTGCACGTATTCACTAAAAATAAAAATACATTAGTGATATCACAGCTGAAACCTAGAGTCCTTACCTCGCTATACTGGGACTGGGCATTGTTTTCCAGGTACAACATGTTAGCAGTCAAATTGATCAACGCTGCTGTTCTTTCTTCTGGCTCCAGGATTTTGACAAACACCTCCCACCCCCTAAAAGACCCTAAAAATATGTGATGCTACTGTGGAGATAACAGGACTCGGAGTGTGCCTCTCTGCATAATTGAAGTTTCCCTTATATACCTAACTATAGGCAAGGAGGAGGAGGTGGGGCTCTCCTGCCTTACCTGTCCAATCTGTCAAAGTGCCACCTGGAGTCCTCCACTCCAATGGAGAGAGGCCTCTCCCAGCTCATTAAGTAGTTAGAATTCCTTATCACCAATCTCTAAAAAGCAAAGGGAAGGGAAGGGGGGTGTGTGTGTGGAAATGGCCAAAAAAAGAGAAACGAAAAAAAGAGACAGGCAGGGAAAAGAAAGGAAACAATAACTTTCCCTTGTCACATTTCTACAAGTTTGGGAACTCAAAAGAGACATGAAATTGTACTAAAGGAGCTGCTCCAAGAAACTTCTATTTATTTTTTACAAAGATTCTAGGGCTGTTTTTTTCCAGTCACAGGCTTTGCTGCTACCAAGAACCAAAACATTCACGAAGAGATCGAGATGCAATGCTCGACACCAGTGGTACAGTAATGCAGCCAAGTATTGGGCTGCTGCTGTGTGCGGATCTGGGACAAAGCCCCCAAAGAGCTTTCTGAGAATCAATCACTGGTTCCGTGCACCATAATCCAGCTACATTCTCCGCCACCTGTGTGCTCCCATCCACACACACAGCCAACAGGTCCTGTGTTTGCAGGGCATCACTCCAGCTATATTTTTCTCCTCCTTTGCAGTTGCGTCGAACTTGCATCATGATTAAAAAACAGGTAAAAAGCCTCAACTCGTCCAAACGGACTTACGATGTTGAATTAACACACGGAAGAAGTTTTTGTGTGCCGCTCAGTAAAAGCCACCTGGACAGGATGCCCACGGCAAACTTTTCAAAAGATAGGAAGAGCACTTAGCCGAGATGTGCAGGAGAGATTCCCACTGTGATTTTACTTGGACAAGCCCCGTGTCCTGTCGCGGTGTCCCCCGGGGAGCCCCCGGAGCGGGGCGGGGGTGCGAGGTCAGCGCTGCGCCGGCCCGAGCCGCCGGCAGGAACAAAGGGCAGCGGCTCCCGAAGCGCCGCCGCGCCGGGAGAAACACAACACCTTTCCAAAGGGCTGGGCAGGGGGGAGACAGGAAACCAAACGTCCAGCCCAGAGCGCGGCCCGGCCCGCGCAGCCTGCACACAGCGCTCCGAACGGAGGACCTGTCCTCAAACGCGGCGCACGGACCGCCCGCGCTGCCGCACACCGAGCGGCGACACCGCCCTCAGCGGCCTTGCGGGCAGGGACAGGGGTCCTGGGCAGGGCTGCCACCGCACACAGCCGCAGCACCTCCCGCTGCTGCTCCTGCCGCGCCTGGCCCCGGGCATCGCTTAACCCCAGCGTCTCCGGGCACGCAGGGAGGGACCCGGGCTCTCGGAGAGATGGCAGCGAGCGGGCTGAGCGGCGCCCGGGGAGATGGCAGCTCCTGGGCTGCCTTCCCAGCACATGGCAGCTCTGCAGGTTAAAGGACACTGCAAGCTCACCAGCCTGTTCCAGGCTGGAGCAGGCTGCACATTCCTAAGGGTGCCACTAATGAAACGGGGTAAAACCATCTTCAAGCAGGAAGCGAAACAAGAAGACAAAACGGAGGATTGCCGTGTCCCCCCCTCCCCTGCAGCAGCCGCTTGCTACAAGAACCAGGGGTCTGATGTAGCTCTCGCCCTGCAAGCACAGCTCACCCGAGCTGCTGGGTGCAAGCAAAAGGTTGGAAGCATTTCCAGTGCACCTTCCCGACTGCTCCTCACTGAGCACAGTGCAAGGAGGCACTTCCAAGAACAGGCTGCAGAGAGGAGCACTGAGCCCTCCCGACCTACCACGGCCAGCAACATCCCAGCTCAGGTCGGGGCTACCTGAGCTTCACACATACTTTCAGTGCTCCTGAGCTACCAGCTGGAGCTGCTGAGCACACAGACAGTTTCCCATAGCACAGGAACAACTCAGCAGACCACTGCCATGGCCCCTTGCCCTCCTCTCCATCTTCCACAGCACCACCTTAGACCAGGGACTGTGCCTGATGTACTTATCTGACCTCACCCGAGATGGGCACAAGCCAAAAAGCCACACCAGTGCTAATCTGGAGATCCAGGTGAAGTTTGCAGGGAGCAGCCACAGCTCCGTTAGCTGAATGGGGCACTTTGCAGTACCACTGCAAAGCTTACACAGAGCTGGACATGAAGCAAGAATTTATGTCACCCATGGATCTTCTGTTGTCTAACAGTGAGAAAAAGTTATGCTGTGTTCAGATGACCATTTTGATCCCTAAATATTGTCAAGTTTTTCAAACTGGCCCATACTGAGTTCAAAAACTATGGAGGGGAAGGAGACAGCAGGAGAAGGTAGGTAGATAAATCTCCCAATCTGAGCAGGTCATTGTAAACTCTTTCATAGCTATGCTCTGAAACTCAGAAGATCATCCTTTTCCAGGTCATTAATGCAGCACTGTTGTGTGAGGTATCTGCCATCTTCCGCCCCACAGGTGGCTGGAGGTGGCTGTTGGTGAAGCAACACCCAGATACAGAGAGATACGTGGAAGTTTATCCAAAGAGATCTGCATGTCAAACACAAGGAGAGGTGTATATAGCATGAATAAATTGACATGTCAGCACAAATCCCTGCCCTCTGTACACACAGCCCTGACCTGGCTCAGTGTTTCAGATGCATTACCCTGGGTGGTCACCCTGAATCAGACGCTGGACAAGTGGCTTTGTGCAAAACTGTCATCCACAAGGGTCACAAAAGAGGACACCACCAGGCCAGCACAGGTGGTAGGAGGTAACAGAGCAGGCACTAGACACTGCACCCAGCCACGCTGCTGCAGCCCAGGCACAGGTCATCTGTCCCTCTCAGCACCCCAGAGACCCAAACTTTGTTCCACTGGCTTCAGATCTAAATGCACTCTCCTCCTAAGATGCTCTCCTGTCTCCCAGGCTGGTGCCATGCTTCAGATATTCACACCAGCTCCAGTGAAAAGTAAAGGCTTGAACTTTCTAACTTATCACAAGGAAGAAAAGCTCCCAGACCCTCATTTGATTCTCTCCTTTGCAGATACAAAATTTTCATATAGATGAAACAACAACCTAATGGCAGCCAGGCAGCATCTCTTTGGGGTTCTCAGAGGAAAACTTGATTTCCTGAAATATCATATGCTTAAATGGCTGAGTCATAAACCAAAAGGACACCCCCACCCTCCTCACACTGCACACTCACTTTTCAGCTGCAGGACAGTGATAGTCATAATTTGTCTGAGCCTTCTGGACAGGTCTGCAAGGGAATCACCAAGTGTAATGCTCTGAAGCCATGGCAAGACAATCTTTGTAAACAGAGATTATGCCTTATCATACCAATTAGCCTAATGAGAAAAAGCAAACAGATTCAGGCAAAGGGCCTCCTTTCGCACATTAATTAGAATGACTTCACACTGAGGGCAGATGAACAAGGTTTAACTCTGTTTTTAGAGTCCAACAAGCTCTCCCCCACCCCAAAGAGAAAATGAATAAAGTAGAAAACAACGAAAACTAAGTGTCAAGAGAAAAACCTGGCACTTATGCTCTGGATGATTATTTGGATTGAAATTAAAAAAGTAGCTCAGCCTCAGGAAAGGAAGTCTTCCTAAAGCAATTTACCTCCAATACTGTAGGAAACTAAAAGTAATAATTGCTAGTTAGATTTGAAAGTTTCAGCTGCAGCTCTCCCAGGTCTGACTCAGATATTCTAGAAAGCTTTTGGCAATGCTTTGTGGCTCCTGCTGGTATGCCAGAGAACAAAATAAAATGTAAACAAGACCCCTAAGTTTCCAAAAGGAGCTGTCGGCCAAGTTGAGCTGCTGATTCAGAGCCTTTGTTTGAATGCTCTTTCCTCGTGCTCTTACATGGCTCATCCCAGCTCCTCTCACCAGTACCACAGGCAAGTTCTCAATAACTCTCTCTGGTCCCAAGGTAAGTGCAAAAAAACTGTGATGATTAAAAATGTCATTAGCACAGCTGCAGTGTTTATTGGAAATTGCGTAAATTCTTATAGAAGGGGGGGGTGTGTGCATGAACACCTGCCTGCATGTTAGGCAGTTCATGCGGAATTTCCTGCAGATCAAATTTTAAAAAATCTGCTCAGACCTCTCCACTTATATAAAAATAGCATCTGGATCGACTGCGTCACCACAGCCTGTGACATTCACTTAACTCAGAAATGTTTACAAATTAGACCTGAGATAACAGGAGGAGGGAAAAAATAGAACATAGTTTTTGGTGGATTTTTTTTCTGTTACCTCTGAATAACTGCTGAATGCTTGAAAAACAAGCCTCTGCCATTTGGCTTTGATAGTCTTTCTAGTGCAGATCTTACAGGGACACATGTGTACTCTGCAATAGCAGGAAGCCAGGTTAAAGAGCAAAAAAAAATACTTTCAAAAAAAAACCCCAAAAATCTACCTGCCTTCTTGAAAACTCATGCAGAGCTGATCTTCGTTGCCCAAACCACAAGGAAGAGAGGGAAAAACAATGTGGTCCCTGAAACAGGGACTTTCCTCTCGTTTTGTTTTCAATCCAACCATTTATGGCAATAGAGAACAAATAAAAAAGAGATGAGGTATAAAAGGCAGCATCCTACTTGCTGCTGACTGGCTACAGCTTTGTGTGCATCCCAGCACTGCATGGAACCACAGCTGAGCCATACACAAGCAAGGGACCAGGCACCCCCAGCTCTCAGAGAAACCTCTCTGCTGCACCTGGGAGCACAAATTCAAACCTCCTGATTTCCTCACCACTCACCCAGGGACAGGTCTGAAGCCCAGAAATTTCTTTGAAATGCACTCAAACGTACAAACCTTCACATTAGAAACATGCCCTGTCTGCAAGTTTTTAGTACTGAGGATCAATCCCTTCTTCCAAGGACTCCTAACTGCATTTTTTTCTACATTTTAAGAGGGCAGGGTAAATAGCTGGACTTGCCAAAGGCAGGAGGAGAGCCCAGCTCCTGGCTCTGCCCAGGGTGCAGGTTGGTTTCCCCTTCCCAAGGAACATGCCCTCCCCAAGGCAATCGCCCGTCACAAGAGCCCTGCCCTCCGACCCTGGGTAAACATCTGCGCACGCTGCTTATTTGAGCTCCTACAGTCTCGTTATCTCCCCCAGAACACCCCTAGGGCTAATTAGAGAGTTAATGGCATCATGTCAAGAGATAACGCTACGTGGTGGGGGAGCAGGGAGAGGGAAGGTGGAAAGGAATTGTGAAACAAAACCAGTTCCCTTCACAACCGCTGTGCAATATTGGTTTAGGAAGGACTCACGCAGCCCCCGGGGCCTCTGCCCTCCAGCTGCTGAGCTTCATTTAATAAGAGAGAGCAAGACACTCCTCCAGAGAGCTTCAGCTCTCCAGCCAAGGTGATGCAAGGTACCCACACCTTCCCCACTGTCTGCACAACCAAAAACCCTGTAACCCCATCAGGGGTCATTCCACCTGAAGTGCCAGCAGTGACTGACCTCCCACAGCTGGTGTATGATGTAGGAGCAGACAAAGCACAGAGATCATTTATCAAAAAGTGTTTCTGCTTCCTGGCACACCTTTTATCTAATTTTCCCACTTTTATTGTACCTTAGAGATGCTTTTTAAAGGAATTTGCATTCATTATGAAAGCTTAGAGATAAAACCATATGGACACATCTTGGCAAGGCAGCACACAACCTACAAAACTACCAGCCAGCAGACAATTTCTCATTGATGAATGCAAACCCACGGGTCAGTAGACACTCATGCATGTAGATGTGTCCAGGGGACTCTGGGGGCTTAAGCCAGGGCAGCTCTTTGGTTGGAGTAACAACCCTCAGCATTCAAACTGCATTTTTGCCTCATGAAGATCTTTGGATGCTCAGCACAGCGTGATTGACCATCCCCAACCCCCATATGTATAAAATATCTTTCAAAAGTTGAGAGAATAGGTTACACAAGAAAATTCAAGAAAATTGCTCCTAATTGGCATAAGCAGTCCCATCCCTCCAGCTGGAGACAGGACAGGGTCATGGCACAAACTACATCCCCCGAGACCAAGCGCTTTAGCCAGGGAAAGGGAGAAGGAGATAGCAACAGATTACAGAGCTTTTGTTTTCACTTAGAGAAAGGAGCAACTGTTGACAGACCAGGGCTGTTCTTGCACAAGCAGATGAGGGGAAAGTCCCTTATCTTATATAAACTACAGACTGGTCTCGTGAAATGCAAAACTGTTTCTAAACGCACAACCACAGCAGCTCTTTCTAACCAGCCTCTGCTCTGCTGCCAACTCTCTCCCACCCAAACTCTCTTACAATAATCCAGTATTTAAAAGAAAGTTACCACTTCGCAATAATTCAAGAAGAGTCTTTCAAATGCATGGTTATACCCTGCAATCCATGGCCATTCACACTTCTCCTATTAAAACATCACTGTTATCCAATATTGCCCATGCATTTTGGAGTACAACACACTTCCCAAGGCAGGAAGCCTGGAAACCTGTTTATGCCTTTTTTCCTATGAAGAAATGCTGCACTTTGCAGTGCTGGTCTTCCCCAGAAGATTGATCACTTTTGCTTCAGAGTTGTTTAATTTTAATCCAGTCTGGACATCACCATAGATCCGCTATACCCAGCCATGCTCTCAAGGAGGAATAAAAGTGCCTCAGAGTACATTTTCTTTCTACTTAAACTACTGGAGATAGAAACAGGCTGGAGATAGAAGTCCACACTTTTAGAGTGACAATTATATGTTACTGAAAACTCCTTTGATCTTTCATTAATCTCTGCAAATTCAGCTGCTGATTAGAGAAGAGTTCAGTCAGCAGTGAGCAAACGAACCCAGGCCACAAACCACTCCTTAAATCTATGCTTCACAGAGACAGATGTAATTTTTTGTGACTGCCTGACAATTCACTCCCTCATTAATTTCAGTGCTATCAAATCAGTGACAGTGAGGTGGAAAGCAGATGGTAGAGACATTAAGTAGAAAACATTACCTATTCCAGAAGTCTCCTACTGAAATATTGGAGGGAAAAAATAACAGTCATTAAGAGGACTGTGGGCAGGATCTGCAGAACCACAAAGCAACATATATAGCAAGACTCTGGATGCCTGAGACTCTTCAAAGCAAGAATCCCAATTAATGCAAAAGAACTTTTAAAACAAAAGCTACACCCCACAGCTGGCTGCAGCACAGACACTTTGCTGTGCTGGACAAGGAAGGGAAGCAGGACACTCCCAGGGCTGCACTCCAGGTTTGTCTTAGCCTGGAAGGAGAAACCCCTCCCTGACATGGTCAGCTCTACAGCTACAGCTTCAAACAGCACTGTGAGGTTCTTCCCATCCTCTACTCCCACAAAGAGGGGTACCATAAAGCTCCACAGAGTTTTCATTTGTCCATATCCATTTGGATATGGACAGCTCAATTCATCACCCTTCTAGAAAACAAGAGAAAAGGACCTTTTTTTCCTTCTTCACACAATCTGGTTTATAATGCAAAAAAACAAACAAACAAAAAAAACCCCAAAAAACCAAGCAAAAAAACGCCAAATGACACAAAACAAAACATCCAGAGGAAGGTGAATTTTGGGGAAAAAAGAAGATCCTATCAACTAGATAGAAACAATGAATGAAGTTCCCATCAAGACAGCATAAACATTAAACTTTCTCCAGAGGAAAAAGTGCCTACCATCTATTGTTTCAAGATCAAGATGCCTTTTAATTAGGTGTTTGTGTAGATCTTTTAAAGATGTAAAATAAGCACTAATGCATTATTGCTCCATGCTTGCTCAAGGAGCATGTGTAGCACCATAGAAACCTTTGGAGGCAGGCCTAGCTGCTTTATGATGATGTTTTCTGAAGTGACTGCTTCTTTTGTTCGGAGGCATTTGCATATAGGCAGAGGACTCCAATTACCACACTCTTCCACATCAGGTGCTCAAAGCAATAGAGTTGGGGAGCTAAAGCCCCGCCTCCTGAAACACCCCATTTCACTGTGACTCTCTTCCTGGAGGTTTGTGTTTTTCAGCTTAAAATTAGTTTATTCCTTCCCAAGATGAATGTACAGCCAGATGCTGGAAGGGAAGAAATATTTAAAGGAATTTTAAATATGCTTCCAAAATCATCACACAGCATACAGATCACCCATTAGTTTTCTTCAGTACCACTGAGAATCCTGGGAAGTGACATTAAAAACAAAACACCTGGTGTAAGGATACTCATCAACTGGCTGCATTCCTACAAGAAGGAATGTACCCATCCCTGGTCTGCAGCCAGAACCAGGACCAAATAGCAGTGGAAAGGGAAATAGGGAAAAATTTAAAATAATATATAATAAATAATAAAGACATAAATATAATAATAATAATGACATAAATATGTCCTTAGAACTCTGCTACACACAAGACAAGGGAAGTCTTCAGACTTTGATTAAACTGAACACAGATAACCTTCTTTCTTTTTTGAAAGAAGTGACCATTCCTAGATCTGGATGAGCAGCCCTAAATGTAATGATCAGATCATTTGGAGGGACCTACACAGCAGATTAAACATTGGCAGGCTTACAAAGACAATCTTAAATTAGGAGAGCTTCTGAGTTCAACTGCAAACAGGATAGATGCTGGAGGGAAGCTTCCAATAGAAAAATGCCTTTGCTCATTATGGAAATGTCTGCATAATCTCAACTTTCTTTGCACAGCTATGGAACGAATAAATAACCACAAAGAAGAGAAACTTGGCAAGCCTCAAACTCTCTCAAACAAAAACCAGACAGTAATAAAAGCTTTGATCACATCCCTGTGCTGTACAAAGTCCTTCCTTCCTTCTCTGCTACGGTCAATCCTGGAATACATAGGCATGGAAACGGATGGCCACACAAGCCACTTTGCTGCATCTCCTGATCAAATCAGCCTCATCCTCCAGGTGCAAAACCATTTCTCAACAAAATGCAGGGCTGTGGCAGCACACATCACCATGTTAGTCCCTGCATGGAGGCACCATTCCTGCACTGCTCACCACATCAGCTCCCCGCCCTGCTGTGGGCACACAGGGACATCATCCCATCCCACAGTTCCACCATCCCATAACCAGCTTTCATCTCCTTCTTCAGCCATTACCTTGCAACAAGTGGGGTTCTCTTCTCCTGACCCAGAAAAACAATTGCAAGAAGCAATTAAAATTAACAGAGTTCAGAGCCTGTACTTTAATATTAAAGCATTGGATAGAATGCAGCAGTTGTGCAGGACAGGAGAGCTGTCCGTCAGATGCACAGCCAATCCTGACCACAGTGCCCACGTGGAGACCAGGAATTCTGTGCATGGCCATCAAATATGAATTACTGATTTACATGGTGCTAAGGCTGAAAGCATGCACAAGAGAGCCAGCAGCTACCTTGGGCCAGAACAGTTCCTCAAGAACTTGCTGGGCTGCAGCCTGGGAATGTATTCTGTACTAGGTGGTTTGGTGGCACTTTCATGAGCCCACAGCAGATTAAATATGGGAAAGGTTGCTTGTTTCCATTGGGAAGCATCAAATACCAACTCTGATATGTGTCATTGGAGAAAGGACTGAGATTGAGAGCCTCAACACCTCCATTTCCTACACAAGATGCATCTGATCTAGCTACCCTACAGCCTACTGTTACTCCACCTCTATGCATAAGGGATAACAGCAGAGCCACAGAGTTGAAGCTCTCAGTTTTAGAACTATGAAACACATACATTGCACTTCCAAAATTTCTGTAGCTACCAGGTTTGGGATACCAACAGCCCATAAATCTGTACACCCAAACCCAAACACAGCCCTACACACACCACCATCCCCAGAAACCCACCCCGCAGGCTGCTCAGCACTGCCTAATCAAGCCACACACAGCAAATCCCCACGATTATTTGCGAAAGATGGAGGAGAACAAATAAATTAAAGGAAAAAAAAAAAAAGGCAAGGAATTCTCTCTGCCTTTTATAGGGAGGGATGGATCCAGGTTAAGAAAACTCTGATCACGGCACTGTCTGGGGAGCAGGCATTCCGCTGAACTGGTTAGGCAAGGGGCTGCGGGAGGACGGCTCGCTCAGGGGCATGACAGGAAGGTATGCACAGGGGGAGGGGATGAGCTGCTCCATCCCTGGGGACAGCACTCCAGCTCCTGCCAACAGGCTCCCCACAGCCCTGGCCACACTGCTGGGACGGTGGTGGCAGAAGACTCATGGACTCCACAAACCCCTCAAGTAGCACTTTTACCAGGATGCTCTTGCTGAAATCCGTAGCCCAAAGCAGCTTTGGGTCCGGACCAGCATCTCTCAGCATCAGTGAGTTTACAGGACTTTTGAGACATGGTAAGAGAAAGCAATTTTGCACCTGGTAGAGCAGGCTGACAGCACTAAGAAGGCTCCAGGACAGTGCAGGGGTTATTGCATGCCACACACTCCTAGAGAGAGATCTCCAGACCCCTCCTCCCTGATGCCCCAGGGCATTTAACCAGTCAGACACACATATAAAATTGCTGCAGCATTACCTGATTTCTAGCACTGCAGGACACAAGCTTTGCAGTCAGTGTTCATCCTGAATACAGGGAACTAGACATCAGCCCACCACACCCCACAGCTGCTGGCTACCTCCCTGACCAGAGGGGAGGCTGGGGAACACCTTCTTTGGTGCACTTAATGAATGGCAGGAGGCCCACAAGGACACACATGCACCTTACCTTCCTGGCCATCCGCAGCTCCTTCCCACACCAGGGCCATGGCACAGACTAAATGTTCTCCACACCCACAGGGACCACCAGCCCTTCACTCCAGATATGCAAAAAAGGCAGATCTTCGTTGGGGTTTCCCAGTCTGCCTGTGGTTCACACCAGAGGAAAGGAAAGGCCACAGCTGACAGCCAGGATGGGTCACTCAGGACGTTGTGAAAGAGCTGGTCACAAGGCACACGGCTGGGGAAGGCTGCTGACTGCCTAATATTATACCAGATGCAGAAACTCCTCCTGCCCCCTTCAGATCTTTTCATCCCAAGGTAGTGCAGATCACCAGTTTCCATTACCCCTTTCTTACACAGGCACAGAAGTTTATTTCTTTCTCGAAATAAATGTGTGAGAACTGCAAGGTCTCATCAAGAGACAGGGCTACAGCCCAGATGAGAGAGGTTTCTCTGTCACCCAGCCTTCTTTTCTAGGTTTCTCCACAAAGAGCTGCACTTTCAAGACAATGGACACAACTAATGGGTGCTCAACAGGGGAGGACTCATACTCATTTTCCAGCCCACTTGTGGGACAGTTTCTTCAGGCTCTGCAGCTCCTTCCCCACTACTAGTTCTGTTGTGAACAAGCACTTGTACTCCCAAAAGTCAAATAATAAAAAAAAAAAAAAACGATTAAAAATCACAGGCTCCACCAACACAACTCTTAGGCTCAAGCACAGACATCTTTTAAGACTGCAAGTTTCATTTTTCAGCCATAAATTGCAAGAAGGTGCAAATCTTATTTTAAAAGTTGATTGGAATTGCTTTAAATACCACACAAGGACAATTGATTTAAATAAACCACTCTGAATTGCTCTGCATCCATTTAAATCTCACATGGTGATGCATTTTGGAGAAAAACTGGCCTTGCTCTTTTTGTAAGACAAATGTAATACTATAAAGCACTCCGCCTTGATCTCAGTGCTCATCTCCTAGGGCCCCTCTGTTTCTGCTGCATTCCTTTGTGTTTATCTGCCCTCTTCAACCCTTTGCTGCAATCAGCTGCGTGCAGCACCTCGTGTCTAGAAGTGACATGGCTGAGGTTACAGGAGAGACAGGTGCAAGGGAAGCTCGTGCCCCGAAGCCATCCAAAGGAAAAGAGAAGCTGGAGGGGAAGAGAGTTGTAAGGTATTTCAGATTAAAGCAAACACCTTGCCCCAGGCTACACATTCTCTGCCAATGAAAGCTGCAGCCGCTGTGAGCCCCAGAAACAGCAAAGCAAACACAGACTTCTCTGCAAGGGGAGTTGTCACCTGTCAGGGATGTTTGCAAATTTATAGGGAGGTGGTGGTGGTGGTAAGGGGAGTAAAAAGAGCTTTCCTCATTTTAAAAGACGGGCTGTTTGCACAGGTTTGCAGTGCATATTTTGCTTTGTGAAGGCTTTTGTCCAGCATTCAACTGAGAGAAGGTGCTGTCTTCCACTGAAGACAAACTGGAACATTTATTAATGTACATACATTAATGTACTCCGAACTGTTGCCTTTACAGTAAGGGTGAGGATGGGATGGAATTTCCCCGCTCCCCCTTCAGCTTGTCATGTCAGTGCAAAACACTTCTTAAAAAGAAGTCACCCTGCAGTCTGGCCTCTCCAGAGGCCTCTTGCAAGGCTGGGCTCAAACTCATCATCAGCAAGAAGTAATTGCATGGAGAAAGCTTCTTGTCCTCTTCCCAGGCAGCAGTGCTCAGAGAGAAAAAGGGGAACTTTCCATTTATGTTTCACTGCACCAGTGAGGGAGAGGGAGACTGAACAGGCCTTCAGTGAGCCCAGCAGCCACCACAGGGCTCTGCAGACAGCTTGGAGGAACTGGGGATGGGGGGATGAGCTTGTGCTCAATGCCACAAATCCAGATTTGAGCATGGAAGGAGAAAACTTACTGCTAATGACCTTTAAAGTGTTTTTTTTTAGGGAATTGTTTTTTAGAAGGACATAATTCAAACAGACCCTTATAGTCCATTTTGAAAATCCAAATCCCCTGTAAACATGGAGAATATTTTGGACTATTGAGGAGACAGTATTTCACTGGAGCTGTGCTGTAAAGGTGGGAAAAGACAAGATCTAGATGCTGATGGAAGGCTTGCACCCCTCATGCTCCACCAAATATCTTTATCAAAAGATAACCAGACATGATGCAGGTCACCTCTCCTTGTGCACTTGGATTAGTTCACCACATTATCCAGGCAAATATCCAAACTCAAAGCAGCATTTTAACCCTTTGCAACCTGCATGGAAAGGGAAGAGCACTGCAGCCTCCCCAGCAGTCAAACCAGCACAGCACTGACAGGTCAAACCTCCTGTCACCAGGGACTGCATCCACAATGACCCAGGAGCTCCTTCCTTGCAGACACAATCCTCCAGGTCACAAACACTACCAGGATACAGACTGCCAACACACCATCACCGGGCACATCAAAATTGTGGTTGATTAGCCAGGGAATTAAACAACAAGTTTCTTAGGATGGAAACAGTACAATGAGAAAATTTACGGATAGCAACCCAAATTTCAAACTACACTTTATTTTTACCCTGAAGTATATAAAAAAACAGGAAGAACAGAAACAGGACATGAGCAACTTAACCTCCTGGAATACCTCCTGCTCCAGCCTGCAAGAAAAGCACCTGGCTTCTTCAGAATAGCTATTGCTAAGAAAGAGCCAGTCTGTTAGTGCCAAAGGCAATGAACCAGCAAACACCAGTGCCTCATCTGCATTCCAGTCTTGAGCCATATCCCTGAGACACTCATGGCCAAGACTCATTACAAACCCTCTCTAGTCTGAAGAAACTGGAGGGGAAAAAGAACCCAACCATGGTCTGAGAACAAGTTTTCATTCATATGTGACCCTCAAGAGAAGAAAGCCCAGAGGTTCTTCACTGGTTTTAGTCAGCAAAATTGCAACTGTGCCCAGAGTCCAAATTATTTTAACCCTGAGGTCAAACTAGCTCTAATCAGGGAGAGTGCAGGGATGGTTGAGTAGCCTGTGTAAGAGGCTCCTCAGCTCTCCTGCCAGTTCAGCTGCCTCATCCCTCCCTCCTGCCACTATAGGAGAAGAGCAGGTGAGGAGCCAGCCAAGGTGGGACGATGGCCCTGGGGCAATGCAGCTGGAATAGCTCCTGCAAAAACACCCCTTCTGCCCAGAAAGGTTAAGGAAGTTTCTCATTACTCACCCACATTGGGTCATTGAGCTCGGTGTCCTGCACCCGGACACAATCCATGCTGATCTCAATTTTGTTTGTGGAGCCATCTTCAGATGGGCCATCAATGAAGTTTAAATCAATTGGCTGAACTGAGCATATTGGCCTGGGAAGAACACAGTAATGGAGTTAAAACTGGCCAAGTTCTGTTTTCCACCACCCCACCTTCCTTCCTTCCCTTCCCCTGTACCCAGAACTTTGGCACTACACAAGCCAGTCTCATGCCAAAGTCAGGAATTACTGAGGAACAGCCACCCCCTCACCAGTGTACTACAGCAGCCCCTAAAGGACATGTCACTTGCTCTGAGGCAAGAGCCGAGGAGTCAAATCACTCAAAGACAGAACTCATGGAGGATTTATAGCAGTGATTGTTTCAGCATCAGTCATAGCAAGTCAGGAATGGGAAGAGAGACAGTTTTCTTTCAGCCAATGGACCTGACAGGGTGAACTCTGCACCATCTTCACCTCTTCTCCCTCCCTGGCATCAGCAAGGGGAAAACATGAAGCCTGGACGCAGAGTGATGAGCCCATTTCCTGAGGGGAAATGAGCCATAGGAAGCTCAGCCAGGCACCAGAGGCCTGGCAGAGGATCAGTGTCACTGCTCACTGCTGCTCTTGGTCCCCACAGCCTGGGTGAGGACCTCTGGGGAGCTCCAGAGCTGTCAGTCCCCACAGACTGACAAATCCAATCATCACGTCCATATCTAATCAACAAGTACAGAAGATTCCAAACTCCCCAGCATCAGTCCCTGAGCAGCCTAATTATAGAGGCATCCTGTCCTAGAACACCTTCCATATGTTCCACATAAGGGCTACTTACTGTTCCAGGAAGTCCCAGATATGCTGGATTACCTCTGGGCTGAGGAATTCCCTGGGCTGAGAGCTTTGGGACATGGCTGATCGGTAGTAACTCTCCTTCCAGGAGAAGGGGCTCGGAGTTTCTACAAACCTTAAAAAACAAAAGCAAAAAAAAAAAAAGAAAAGAAAAAACAAACCAAAAGAAAAAGAAACACACAAAAACATATTGAATTCACGAGTCCAACTTCTTGATGAAAGCCCATAAACAGAAGTTATTGTGTGAAAAAGGAGATACGCTGAATGCCTGAGACATTCACAGCTGAACAACACACATTCCACACTGCTGCAGATGCTGCATTTAGATGGGAGAGAATCTGGCCACCCTTCCCTGTAAATTAAATACCATCAGAGTCCACTGGGATGCTGTAAGAATTCCTGAGAGGGGGAAAAAAATCCTAAACAAACCATTTTCCCTTTTCCCCCAAATAATCAACTTCCCATATGAAGCAGGTAGTCTTTGTAGTGGGTGAAACAGCTAAGCAATGTGGGATTCCACTGTCCCAAGCTGTTTGCCTGTCTAAATGGCATCCCCCTGAATGATTTAGGTGACTTCTACTGCCACTACAGCTGAGGTCATGAGCCAAGTATTGGATTGTGGTTTTGCTTGGTGTGGTTTTTTTTTTTTTTAATGTTTTTATCTTTTCATTTTGAATAATAATAAAATAATATTTTTATATTTTCTATGGAAAAAAAGCAAAATCACATCAGATTTTTATCTGCTTATCTACCGCCTTCTCACGTCCACCATTTTCTGAGCCAGACCAACTGATTTCCACCAGATCTGCTAATTATCTTGGCCATTTTTATCCCCTTAAGCTCCCACAAGCCTCACAGAAATAGGTGGACCCAAGAGGAGCAGTGACAGAGCTGGAGCACTCATGCCTTCCACAGCTGCACATTCTCATCCCACTGGCCAATTTCTAAATTCAAACACAACAGCTTTTATACCCATGTCAAAATACTTGACGGCTCTAAGGATGTAAAGGGGGTGGGAGGAATTTCTCCAGAATATTTGCAGTTGACAAAAACTCTCAGTTCAACTTCAGAATATGAGGCAGGTGACCACCTTTCCTGCTTCAGGGCTGGGGGTGTCCTGCAGAATTTCTATATGAGAGTTATTTCAGCACAATGCAACTGAACAACCACATCCTCTGCCAGGGGAATGGCCACGGCAGGAGCCAAGGTTACAACTGGATTCCAAAGAGAATTGAACTAATATTTGGTTTGGCACATATTGCTCCTGATTAACACAATGGTCTAAACAAATTGCATGGAAGACCCTAATTTATTAAGCTGCCAAAATTAAGAAAGAGTGTTTCAGAGGGAACTATAGTGCTTTTACTCCAGTGTTCCTGAAGTATTTACTTCTGGCTGCTGTCAGAGAGATATCTAGCTCTCTTTACTTAACTTTTATAGCCTCTTTCATTTAGAGGATGATTCTGGTCTGCAAAAAGCTGGGCTTTCCTCACTTCTGCTCTCCACAGAACTGCATGCTCTTAGAAAAGAGCAGATTGTCATTCTAAGCTAAAGGAAATCAAACTGCCTTAAAAACCCCCTGGAGCCCGTGCTGGGCACACCTCAAAATAGGTGAAAGCATCACTTCAGTTCCTCATCCTTTTTGTGATTAGGGAAAAAACCTCCAGCATAATTTAAAAGTTCATGAACAGCCAGAAACAAAAATGAAATGCAGAAGTGCATGGGTAATAGTTCTGCCTCACAGATGGGAGTACATGCCCACCCTACATGTGAAAAAATAATCACAAATCCTCTGAGAACAGCAGTTATCTCAAAAAGTACCCAAAATTACTCCTTTCAAGCTTTCAGTGAGGTAAGACACTTTCAAGAATGCCATATTGAAACCCAGAAGAACAGATCTGGCCTAAAGCCTGTCATACAAACTGCAGGCCAATGCCACCACGAGCCTTGGAGGAGCACAGTGGGAAGCTCTGAAACCTCTTGTGCTGCTCAACCCAGACAGACCACAGGCATTGCTCAATACCCTGCATCCAGTCCTGACCACCAGGAACAGGCAGACGAACTCCACAATGGCTCTCTCCAGCCATCAAAGTGCTCATTACTTGCCACTTATAACTGCTTTTGACTTGTACACTAAAAATCACATTTCATTACTACACAGACAGGAAGTGATATCAATGAAAAGTGAGTTATAACAAACTAGGCCTCTCTCAGATACCTTTCCTTCAAAAGGTCTCAGAACCAGCAAAGTTCCTGCATGCCTTGGCACGCCCCAGTTTTGATTCACTGCTGGACAAAGTTCTGTGTCAACAAGGCAAAATGTCCCAGTTCACCCTGCCTGCTCTGGTCCTGGTGGTGCTGTTCAAATGCAATTCCACAAACCTGCCCCAAACAAGCAGTGTAGTAGATACCAGCTGCACAAACTGATACAGCCAGGTTTGTTCCTCTACACCTTTGCAGCTAACAGAGCTGTTGGAAAGCATTGCACCAGTTGAGGACACAGCTGGTGCATCCCTCTATTAAACACAACTCTAAATTTCTCCAGAGAGGGACACTTTCCTCCCTGTAGCCAGACAAGTTCCTAGCTTACTGTTTCTAGGAAAAGCATTGCCAGATTTTATCCAAGGGCCAAAAAGGCACATTTCCCTGCACCAAGCACAAGGAGTCTCCTGGTCACTGTTTTCACAGAGACTCCTTCAACACCTTTACCACCTGTACAGCTCTATTTCCAAAGGAGGCAGCAAGATTAGTCAGTCAGCCTTGGCAAAGCAGCTGTGACAAGGCCACAGCACTACAGTAAATTCAGTTAGGTGCACCCTGTTCTCAGGTGGGAAAGAGCTGTCAAAAGGCAAGAAAACCAACTTCAGCTCAGCACAAAGCTGCATGCAAGATAAACTCTATCCTTCCCTGTGGTCTCAACAGAATCCAAACCTAGTGCTACTTTCTTTAACTAACAGCCTTCAACATAAGAGGAGAAGCTTCTGTCTCCAAACACATACTTAAGTGTCTGAATTTCCACTGGAAAATAACAGCTAAAGCCTATGTAAAATCTGTGCATAAATTTCATTATTTTAGTTAATTGTCTTTTCCCACATCAGCAAATGCTGTACTTTCAGTTAAATAGTTGTTAATTGCCCAAAGTTAATCACAAGATTGCATCGCTTAAATTGCTTCTATGAACCAGATGCTTCTTTTATTAACAAGCATCTTTTACCTATATCTGATCATCCCAAAGGCCCATGGCACTACTGAATACAGCCTCTTGTACCAAAACACTGGCTACAACAGAACAAAGCATAGCAGTAAGTCTTGTCTAGGTTGTCTGTGTCTAAAGTCTGCCAGGTCCCTGCCCTAAGTGCTGAACTCCCTGGCAGGATGTTTTGCACAAACAGAGAGCAATAACTGCACCAGGAACTACAGGGGGATTTACAGCCCCCATCAAAGTGCAAGCTGAATAGGACATTGCATCCACAAGCCCCTCCTTTAAAAACCACCAGGGGATTATTAATAGCAAGTTAAGTCTTCTCACAGCAGCAGCACCTCACCAAGAGCAGCGTTCCTTTGTGCAGTGCTGGGGCACTGCTCCCCAGCCGGTGAATCCCAGGGCAGGTTTCAGGCAGCCCTGCCCTCCCACTGAGGTCCTATTTATCTGCTGAAACAAGAGCAGCCCCGAGCCCAGGTGAAAGCACTTCTCCAAATTCACTGGGTGGGCTGGAGCCCCAGGCACACTGATTGCTGTGCTGCCTCCCGAGCACTCCCCCAGAAGAGCTGTGTTGCAGCCCCGTGAGTGGGGATGTGTCCCAGCTGATCCCCCTTGCCACCCCACTGATGAGTGACACCTCTGCAAAACACGGCAATGACAGCAGCCATGCACCTGTAGCTGTGCCCACACAGCGCTCCATTTCAGAGTTTACAGAAAAACACCCAAACCAAAACCAACTCACCCTTCCAAAAAAGGAAAAGCACAGCATTTGTCTCTCATATGCTGTGGCCACACTGCTATCACCTTTCCCTGGAGCTGAGTGTCCCATCACAGGAGGAAATGAAGCCCTGACTGCTTGGCCCCGCAAGCCATAAAAGTGGTGGTGGAGAGAAAACAAGACCATTTCTGCTCCCACTGCTCTGTCTAAGCACATCCTTCCATTCTTCACCACATCACCCCCTTTCCTACCTTCAAAATTAAGAGATTAAAGATAAAAGCAAACAAGCCACTCTCCGCCCCAGGAAACAATGACAGAAAGCCATTAAACTCAACAATTGCAACACAACAACACTTCTCACCCAAAATACCACCTTCCACTGCAACCAGTCTTTCTTAGAAAGGGCTTAAACCAAAACGCCCAGGGTTTGACTTACCACTGGGGAAAAGCCACGAGCTCCCGAGGAAAGCAAGACCCAGGCTTGACACTGAGCATGCACAGCCCAGCCCCTCCTCTGTAGCTGTGAACCTTAAAGGCAGATGCCACCTGCTTGCGCTGATAGGGGGTCAAATCTGACACGGGGTGCAGCCCGAGCACCGCTGGCGCAAGTGGGAGGCCAGCAGCCTCCTTCCAAAAATAAAGGCTGTCGCAGCCAAGAGGTAACTGGTTTCCTTTGTGTTTTCATCCAAAATGGGCTTGGTGCTTCAACCCTCTGCACTACTCCGGGGTAATAGCATGGTTTGTCAGGAAGGCAGAAATGAATAAAGTATTTCAGTGAAGCTGCTGCGTTGGGTTTCAAGAGGTCCAAGCACTTCAGTTTCTCCATAAGTTCCCTCAAAAAACTGGAGCTTTGTTTTTGAGTTTGATTTGTGTTTCTCCAGCAGTATGCAAGTTCTCAGAAATTATCAGCATGGTTTATGGGTGCAGAACTTTGTGGCTTGATGTTGGTGTAAAGCCGCAGTGTAAAATTTTGTAAAATAAAATCTTTCACAGCAGAGATGAGCAAAATGTTTTGGAGCTTTCTTTCTGCTTGTTCCCAAACTACAGAGGGTTGCTTTCTGCTTCTTCCTAGGAAACATCTATCAGTGGTGTACAATTTTCTATCACTGAGCCTGTAGTTCTCAGTCAGTGGACATGCAGATGGGGCCAGCGAAGTCTTTTTCTGTAAGCTACAAATTTCATTCTTTTTTTTTCACAAGTTACAGTCCCCTAAAGAATATATTAGTGGAGTACTCAGGAAACCTTGATGCAAAGAGAACATCTGTTCTTATGAAGACAGCACTTCTACATTATACAAATATACCCAACAAATGATTAATAAGGTCTAAATAATGATATCTAATATGTCTAATTTTATTCATCATTCTCAAAGTGCTCTACAAAGGAAGATCATGTGATTACTCCCATATTACCTGTGAGAAAACGAAGACACCAGGAGGTTATAGAATTACTTACCATTAGTCAGCAAGCCATAAATACAACCTTGGTCACCCAAGTCGCAATGTGGGACTTGCTCTAAAAGGAGCTAGTAGTTTTGGGTGTTTAGATAGAGAAATTCAGAAAGGCTTTAATGTCTTCATGTAGAGTATACACTGTACCTCCTGCACTAAGAAACTCTCACACTTCATTTATCTTCGGACACCAAAATGCTGATGCCCAGGAATGAAAATCAAGGGGCTGCAGAAATGCTGTGACCAGCTTTAAGACACACACAGAGTTCAGGGTGGAAGGAGAATTCCAATCCAGACTAAAACCTAATCTCTCTTCCTGAATTTATACAGCATTTAACCCCTTAAAATCCCTTAATTTGTGTTCATATTAATATATTAGCCCTCAACCACCACAGGGTGTGAGCTGGATAGAGATTTAAGTCACAGAGGAGTTGACAGTTTCAGCTCCAGCAATCCCAATCCACATGCTCGTCCCTGCCTTCTCCAGTTACACCTTGAAGTGCATCAAAAGCAATGGTAAACGATTTAAAGTTCATGAGCATTATGTCTAAATGCCTGAATCTTGGAGTCAGTTGTATTTTTAGTTTTTGCGTGGGGAGGGGGCTCCTTTTCAGATCACACCGTTAAAACTGCAGGAACTTGGCAGCCCTCATCCTGCTGGAATTCCCCCTGCTCTGCATTGTAACACTGCAGTGATTTGTAGACATCGGTACCTAATGAAGCTCACAGCTGTGCAAGAGGAGAAGGATGCTGGGTCTGGCAGCACGGGACAAGCGTGCGCCTGGCAGGCGATGTCATCTGGAATTCCCCGACTTGTGGAGTGCTCTTGTCCCCCTGCCTGGAGCAGCCAACCTCAGCCAGCAGAGCACACCATGGAAGCACCCCCTTGTAACGCTTTTCTGAAAGCTAGAGGCCTCTGCAAATCAAACAGGTTCGGTGCTAACCCCCTAAACAGGGGGGCAGAATGAAAGCCAAATGGGAGACAGGGAGAAAATTGCAGTTGAATTTCATCTACTTCTTTTGCATCTCTTTCTATGTCTACTTCATCAAGCAACCTCTCTTTGCAGCATGAATTGCACTGTAGAATGCATTTTCCTGCTTCTTTCTTTGCCTGATGCCATATTCCAAGGTCTTAACTCATATGAGCCCAGAAGAGACTGACTCCCATCCTGACAGAGGTAAATTGTGCTGAACTGACCTCACAAGTTGTTATTCTCCTTTTGATTTTAAGCCGAGCTTTCAGGTTTAGTATTTTAAAAATTAGGCTTCTGGCAAGTTAATTAAACCCTTCAGATTGTCTGTGCACATAATGCTGCTTCTATGTCAGTCCTAAAAAATAACTCCAAGAGAATACTGACAGATGCATGGGTTAGAAAGGACAAATGTAAGGAATAACACCACCATAGGATTCTTTTGAGACAGAATAGAACTTCCACCTATGGTTCTGTTTTTTTCCAGTTCCCACATTTGTCAGATGTTTCAATGATCTGTTTTTTCAGAAAAAAATATGGACAGCAGCACAGGTTATGTAGAGGGGCAGCAGTGAGAAAAGTGGTCGAGTCACACAGGGATATGCATTAGAAAATGAAAGAAGCTATCTGCCAGAAGGGTGAACCCTGATCTTAGAAGTGGCCAACAGCAAGGAGATGGGGGGAACACATGAAGGAACAGGGAGTGGCAGCAGCAAAGGGCCCTGTGACACTGCTGGTGTCCTATGGCATCTGTCAAGGACAGACCAGGGAGGTCTGTTAGCTTCTCCTGCACACACCCTGTCTCAACTGTGAGCTGTACGGTGTCTGGGGGAAATAAAACAGTTCTGTCTCACAGGAATGCTGAGTGTTCTGCTAGGGTCTACTCTAACAGTGCCTCCTGATCTCCCTGTGACTTGGATTTGTCTTTTGGAAGCATATGTGTGTGAGATGAATGGAAAGCGGTAGGAAGGGATGGTTCAGCTTCCTGGTTGCTCTTTACTCAAGTCTTCAGTGCATGGGCAACACTGATATAATCAAAGAAAGTGAAACTGCCTGTACAGAGTAATCCTCCTAATTTACCATGCTGCAAAACACAAGGGGGATTTTTCTCCTTTCATCTTGAGTAAGAATGCCTGCAGTGAATGCAACGTTTGCAGCTTTATGCCTCAAAGTGCATTATATCACTGCAGCTCTGTGCCCCACACCAGTGTCCTGCTCCAGTGCTGGCTGCAGAGCTCCTCTGGGAGGAAAGGACTCCTTCTGCATTCCCACTGGGGTTCCCAGAATGAGCACTGCATGGCCTGCTCTCTGCAAACTGCTGGGAGTGGCTTCTTGAAGCTGAGCAAGTTCAGTACCTCCACAGCCCAGGAACCCACTGCATTTCCTATCAACAGCTCATTTAATCAGCTATCTACATATCATCATTGTCAGCCTGACAACAGGGACCACTTTTGCATAAGAGAGATTTCATCCTCAGGGCTTCAGGCAGCTCAGCACTCCACCAGCACTTGAGACACTCTCCCCTAACTCTAAACCCTAATTTTTTTCCTTCAGGATTTCCTTCAGTATCTTGTGAACTTTCCCAGACATCTCTTATCTCCCACTCAACTTTTGACACCCCCTTTTTATCCATCCTCAGAAGCTCAGTCATGGACATCCCCTCCTTTTTGCTCCGCCCTGACACCCACTCTCTTTCTCAGCCCTGGCCAAGATGAAGCACTGCCACAGCAATTTCCCCACCTGCTCACTGCAATTGGTGCTTTCTCATTTGAGGTACAAACTCTTCATAACCTGCAGAAGACCACCCAGAGTTAGAATGCAAACCTGGAACTCAGGACACCCAAGCTCAACTCCCAGCCCCTGGGTGACCTGTACACCTTTGTTCTTCCATCCCTAAGGTATAGCAGTATCCCCGAATTGGTAAAGCACATAGACACTTGTTAACAATCAGTGCATCTCCAGGAAAACATGGTCCCAAGACTTTCCAAAGTTAGATAATACAAGAAAATGTAAATAATCAATTTTAAGAAAGCCTTGAATCCAAAACCAATTAAAAGCATTTGCATTATTTTGTAACTCACTTTTCCAGTCAATCCCTTTCCCAAGCCTATTGTAGTGGTGGTGAGAAGCAGTGCCCATCTGGAGAAGGAAGAGTCAGAGCTGCTGGACAGAGATAAGATCTTATACTGCAGTAAATGAGAAAGTCTTCTCAAAAGCAGCACAAGTGGAGAATCCAGGCCCAGCCCTCAAAATTCTGAGGTATTTCTGGTCCAAGTCCAAAAATAAATGCTGTAATGAAAACTTTACAGGCAAACTGTCCAGAAGCCACAAAACATTTGCGAGTCCCTCAAAAAAATCTCTTTGGTCTAAGTAATAGATATCATTTGCTCTATTTGAAATACCCAGTTGAGAACATGTATTGGGGTCTAATTTTCAAAGTTTATACAGGAGTTTTGTAGCCAGACAGCCCTGGTAGTTTCACAGCAGAGGAGGAGAGGACAAGCACAGCTCTCTGCTGAGGCATCTCCTGATGGGTCAGTGCTGCCTCCAGCCCTGCTGCCACATGCCAACCTCTGCTGTCCAGCTGCAGCTACAACTGAAGACAACAGAGACCATTTTTTGTCTCTCTGGAGTCAGTGCCTAACTCAAAATCACTCCATGGCCCACTCATCCACCATCAGTAATCTGCAGCAGCTGCCTGGGGGCATGTGGGGAAATAGGAGCTCAGACACCTCTGCTTTTGCATTCTCCTGCACAGATGGGGAGATCCCTCATCTTTCCTGGAGGAGCAGTGTTAAATGCCCAAAGGAGCCTAAACCAGTTAATCACATCCTTTCAAATACTCAGATCTCTGCAATGCCAGGGAATATGAAAAGAAATAAAACAAGAGACCCAGAAATAAAACCAGGCAAGGTAATTTTCAGGAGGTGTCAGTCATGAGAAAAATACAGCTATCACAGGTCTTCATCACGACTCCTCTCCACTGATTTTAAAGATTTAATAAGGAAAATTCCAAAGTTCTGGAGAGGCAATGGCCAGAAGTCTAACCTTCCTGAGGCTTGCAAAATCAAATTCCCCGCGTGAGATTTGGTAATTAGTATTTTTTCTGCTATCACAGCATTTACCTAATAAAGATATCTGCCCGATTTCATTGCTATTTTTTACAAGGAGCTTTCGGTATTTCCCACAGAAATGGGACTGGCTTAATTAAGTCTACCAAACTTTTGCAGTGTTGAGTGCAACCAACATCTCTTAAGTTTTCACTGGTCTACCTCCATCACATCAATGCAGAGACCACAGCACAGAATGAAAAATTGCTTTATTTATTACAGACAGTAAAATAATTCAGCCAAGCAGATCAGAGCTTCAGGAAGGCAGTCAGGGTGTCAGAAACTGGTTCTGGTTCCACAAGGCTCTGAAAGAGGCCAGAGCCAAAGGAAAAAAAATATCCAAACGTAACAGAAAATTCCACTTGCAGCAGAAGTAGAGTGGCAAGGAAAGATCTCAGCTACATCCACACTGCTGCTCTGGACAGAGTTCAAGGTCTGGTTTGTGTACTATCCCTTACCTACATGCAAGCATGTTTTTGAGACGTGGCCATGGCCTGAGCTCTGGGCTGACTGGAGAAGAAATGCCCATGAACACTGTTAACCCAAAATTCTCATTTGATGTAGTGTAGGTAAGTTAGGCACAGTGTTGGTCCTGTCCGGTCCACTCCCAAATGTTCTGAGCTCATCTCTTCCTAAGGACTGTGTACCCTCAGAGCAAGTGCCAGCTGCAGGCAGTGCCTGACACCAGAGCCTGAGGGAAACCCCCAGGTGAAGGGTTCATCACAAGTATGGCTTGGCCCCCAAACCAGGGGCCCTGCAAGGGAGATCTCTTTGTGTTCCTGGCTGCCCTGCTCTTGGCAACAGGAGTGGAGACTGTGTGCTACAAAGAGCAAAAGCCTGCGGCCATGATGGCTCATGATGGGGTTGTAGCCCAGCAAAATGCTCTGAGCTCTGTTCAAAATCTGGCATGTTCCCTGCTTGCACCATTTCATTATCAGTAGTCCCAAGGACAGTAACACACTCTGCCAAGAGTGGAGCTTTTAAACTTGCTGAGATTTGAACTTTCTTGACATGTCAAGGGGTCAGATCATGTCTCTGCCAGGGTTGCCCCAGCAGCTCCTGGGGTTTTTTTGGCTGAGTGCTTGATGTGCTGCAGCTGCAACCTCCAGGAGGGCACTGGGCAGCCCTGCATGCTGAGCAGCAGGTGCTGAGCTGCTGCTGTCCCAGTGCACACAGGACAGGCATTTCCCAAATTTGGCCACTGTGAGGAGGTGGCAGGGAGAGGACATCCCACACAGGCTATCTCAGCATGGTCCCCCACACCAAGAGGAAGCAAAGCAAGAGAAATCATGCAGCCCACACTGATTTTCAGCCCTGAGAAACCAGGCATTGCAGGGCATTCAGTTGTATAAATATAGTGAAAGAAGAGAGGGACAGACAGGAGGCATGAAATAGGTGCTTATTTTTTAGAACAGGAGGCTTCTCAGACTGACTACTGCAAAAGGCTTGTGACATTTTTTGTTGAGCCAGGTAAGACACTTGGCTCCCTAAGGTACCTACTCTTACAAAAACTGCTTCTATCTTTAGTTACACAAACTCCTTATGAACTGCTCAGGGGACTTATAAAGTTCTTCTCACAAGCTTTCTCTCACAAGTTGAATTTTTTAAAGTATCAAATAAATCATTATGATAATACAGAAAGTCCCCAGAACTCTTTAGAAGCAGGAAACTGTAAACAGCAACATCCTGAGTTTCAGTAAATAATTAAAATGCAAAACAGAAACACCAGCAAAGCAGATGTTAGTGCAGATTCCTGTAATATGAATTTGGTTGAAGCTCCCCAAACTTGTTACCCCCCCAGCCAACGGTGAATCCAAAACCAGTGTGTTTTGGATACTAAGCATTAACTCCCACTCCTCACCCTTGCCACCAGTGATACTGCTACAGGAAAAGGAGCTCTGCTAAATACCATGTGAGCTGCATTTTTCAGCGTGTAGCAACTCTGTGGCAGGGCAGCTATTCCTAAGCCCAAGGGCAGAGAATCTTTCTCTCAAAAATAAGAGCACTTACAAAAACCTTTCTGTGTGTCACAAAATAGCTCGAAGACAGGGCAGATGAAGGACAAAGAATTAAAAGCAGATTATAGTCCTGGAAGACAGGAACAAATGAACTGTTTGTCAGGAACCCTGCTGGTGTGTAAGGGAATGCTACCTGGAGCGCTCACAGGATCTTTGCTTTTGTAACTATGCCGGGTGCTAAGAAATTACAGGGTTGGCTCCCTATAATTTTATCAATACATTGCCACACCTAATGTGATTTATGATTTTTGCTTGTGATAATCTTAAAGCTGTAGCTGCTGTAGTGCTATGAATACGTATAGCATCACCCTTTTCATCAAAAACAGGAATGTTTCCAGTCTGTATATTTTAAGATGAAAATTCATAAATATGAGCAACCAAACTTGGAAAACTGTGTAAAGAAATTTTGTTGTTTTATGTGGAGAGTGTTAACACTGCAATATTTGACTACCAAATGCCTATATTAACTCTCAAAGCCAGCTGAATTACAGTTTCACACTTGCTACCATCACCTCATATACCCCACTGACAGTAATTCCAGCCATCCTACTGACATTTCCCCCAGCTCCTGCTCCCTAGACACTGCTGGCATTATGAGCTGAGACACTGCTGTTTACAACATCCAGCTCATCATTACAATTCAAGCTTCTTTCCATACATTTGTTCAGCCTGCAGTGATTTTTGTGCCTATCAACATTACTAAACCATACAGGCACTGAACCTCCCAGGGCAAGGTTTTGTAAGCAGGCTTATTTTTACGTTGCAAAGAACCTACTGAAGCCCTGATCACTTACTGCAGGGTTTCCCCCTTCTCACTTGGGGAGGTGGCTGTTCTCTTTATAGCTCCATGCACTAACTGAATTCCCCTTGCTTGTGTGTACTGGTATTTATCACAGCAGACTGCCTGTGGCACTTAAACACCTGATTGGAAATGACACAGCAGCAAAATCCTGTGGGGAGGTGATCTGCTACACAGGAGTGATTGTAAACAGGCACCAAAAACTCCCTGAGAACAGATACAGATGTTTTCATGAATCTATTTGAGCTGATGTTATCTACTATTAGCAGAGCCAGTCAAACCTTAGAAATCTATTACGGCAAAACATTTTCCTTCTGATTATTTCAGTGTTGATCATGGGCTATAAAATTTTAAGGTAAAAAGAAGTCAAAATTTGTCTGGCATTATAACCACTGACTCCCACCACCATGTCCATGTTCCCAGGAAGGTTTTCACATAAGTTCCAAACCAGCTTAGAGCCAGGCACCAAACTGAAAGCCAAGTTTATTTGATTTCTTCTTCATTCAAGCCCCTCCTTCCTCCCCCATGCTTTATTACTCCTATTGAAATGTTTTTATGAGGAAGGCTTCAATACTGTTTTGGACATGTGTAGAATGGCAGAGGGTTTTATTTTTCCCCAGATTTAAGCTGAGCTCTTTTGCTTTGTATCAGACCAGAAATCCTGGTGTTTGTTGAGAGGAACTTTTGCAAATTAGCTTGTAGCAGAAGGTACAATGTCAATCAGCATGGAATATAACATGCACTGTGAACATCCTAAACACCTCTGAACAGCTGAACTATTAAGAACTTGCTTCCCTAATTTCTTCAGTATTTTTGGAAGTTGGGCGAGGCACTATGAATCAGATATTATCTCCTCACAGTACAAAGGACCCCATGAAAGATTTTACGTATTCTCCTTGCAGTCCTTTGGGATCTGAGAAAAAAAAAAAAAAAAGCTTGGTTTGCTTCCACTTTAATCCTTTAAGCAGCATTAAAAGGACCTCCAAGCAGACAAATATTTTCTTGAGAAGCCTATACTGTTTTGAAGAGGGAAAAGTGCTGTCCTTGTCACTGACTGTGGAGTAAAGAGGTCCAGCAGAGACAGAATGGAGGAGGGCAGCAGGGATAAGGAGACTTCAGGGGTCTGCCAGGAAGAGAGAACTAAAGAGGGTTTAATGTGCAACTCTTGAGTGCTCTTTTGCAAAGATTCTATATTTTAAACCGATCTTGTGATGAGATTGCAGTACAAGAACAGGACAGTGACCAAAAAACAGACCTCAAAGATGAGATAAATACCCTCCCCTCCTCACCATGAGCAGCACATATGCCTGATGAGGTGCTGGAGGCAACTCAGAGGTCCCATGCTGGCATCCACTGTAGAGCTGCTATGTAAAGCCCTTCTGCCAAGGAGGCCACTCTGCAAGAGCTGCTTTGGCACATGGAATGCTGTTCTCTCATGTGCATCTGCCTCCAGCTGTGGTCTATCCCCCATGGAATTTTTACCAGTGGTGGCAGGATAGCTGTGAATGTGACCACAGGAGAATTCACAAAGGTTGGAAACAAAAGCACCTTCTCACCTCTCCTTCCTGCATCGAGCCAGTTCTGCTCCTTCAGGAGTCACCAGCTTCCCTGAGCACACCACAGGCTGCTCAGACCAATTTCTGGGCCCCTCTGAGTCTCTGGAAAGTACCTGCACTATCACTGGCTGTTTCTGCAAAGAGATCTATACCAAGTCATGTGTCTTCCTTTACTTGACTTCAGGTCTTTCTGCCAACACAGCAAATTTGGGCTCCCATTGCATAGGTGAAGGCAACTGAAATTTGTCCACTCTGTCATAGCAGGAGTCCAGCTACTCCTCAGCAAAGAATAGCATGAGGAAAGAGAAAAAATGTGCAGTTGCCCAAATTCAAGGATTCTGCAGAGCCTGCACGTGGGATGAGATGCACCACAACTTTAGCAAATCTCTGTCACAATGTCACCCAGCTGATCCCCGAGTGAAAGGAAGGCTGATTACCCCAGCATTGATTCACAGCCATGAGGGGCACAGCACCCTGCTGCCTGAGCCAGCATGTTTTACCAATCTGTCCCCTCCCAGCCCAAGGGACAGAAGGCTGCACTCTCACTAGTGCCTGTTGGCAGTGCTGAGCATGGGGTACAGTGAGTTTCCAACTTTGTGCTCTACTGCAGCATTGGCCTCGGCCAGACTCTGATCTGGTAACTGCAGTCCATTCACCAGCCCTGTTTGATACGTGTGGGAGCCAGTGCTGGAAGGTGAGGTGACACATGCAATGCTCCTGATGAAAGATCTCTTTGAACCCTGGAGCTCTGGCTGGCAGGAACTAGGCCCTGCTCACCAAAATTCATCCAGATACAGCACCCAATAGATGATGTTTCCATGGCCCAAACACTAATTTCTAATACTCTTCTTAAGTATTTTCTTACAGTTTTCCTCACTGTTTTCTAAAAATAGATTTTTTTCTACATACCTGGTTAGGGGATTTTGTTTGATTTTTTGGTTTTAGCAACCTCCTCAAAACCCAAGACCATGTCTGAGAAATCAGGTTTCCAGCACAGATGCTGCAGAGAGCAGTGATTTTCAGGGCTGTTCCTCTGTTATTAGCGAGAATTGGGAGGCTGGACTGTATCACATTGTGCTGAGAATACAAAGTGAGAAATGAAAGGAGAAAGAGCAGCTTGTGTGAGAGCCCTTTCATTCAGAAGGGAAGAGTGAGCCACAGTGAACACCAACACAGCACCGATGTGAAATCCTGAAGCCACCAATTAGCCTGGGCATGGGGAGCATGAGGAGCAGAGCAGGCAGGACTACAGTCCAGTGCACCAGCAGGTGCATTCCCAACAGCCCCCAAAGGAGAGGGCTCCTGGGTAAAACACAGCCTAATGACCATTATTTCCAAGAACACAAGTAACTTATCTGTAAACATCACTCCCCCAACCAGGCATTAGCTGAAAAAAAAGCAACTTTGGGGAGAGATACTAATTATATAGCTCTCAACAGCTGGACTTTGATCATAATTACAGTGCCTTTTTCATCTTACATTAGTGGCTTTCAGCTGTAGCTAGGTGGGCACTTCTTGGAAGGTGGAAATCCCGCCTCTTTCAGATAATCAGCTCTTTTTATGACTCAGAGCTGACCTGGGTTTTCTGCAGCACAGGATGAGCTCCCAAGACAGTAATTCATGGGGGTCAGTGGCCTGGCACTTCAGTGCAGGTGCTTCTGTCATTACAGCAGCACTTCCCAAATCCCAGAGCCAGAGCACTGAGTGTGCATATTCCTGATTTCAAGTATTTCCCTTTACAAGGGAAGTAGAAGGAGAAAGACTTTGTGGTCTGCTGAATTTTAGCATCTCTGAGCCCTTTCTGTTTAAGAGGAAGAAAGATGGGCAGACTCAGGATACACCTGTCCAAACAACCTCACTTCAGTCACAACCTACATTTGCATCCCCATCAGCACCCACTATTCCTCTGCCCCTCTGCCAGCTGGGCTGCAGCTCCAGCACACAGCAATGAGGGGTTGTGAAGGAGAGGCTGCTGCCCTGTGACCCAGCTGAGTTCCCTCTGACTTTTTGTGATGCTTTTCTTTGATACCCACATTTACAAAGAATTTAATGAGGGAGCTGGGCTGTTGAGACAGAGGCTGAAGTGGCCTAAACAATCACACACAGCACAGAGTCTGGACACTGGGCTATTTTTCCTCATCTGTGGCACTGAATTACTGTGTTCTTCGGATATATCATTTCACAGTGGCATGTGAAATGACAGGCATAAGGCACATGAGCATCATAAAGTTCCATTAGCTAATGCTCCTCAGTGTGCTCTGTGTTAACCTCTTGACAGAGGAAATGTTTTCACTGGCTCCCACGTGTCCTCCTGCTGGACACCCCCAACCTGAAGAGAGAACTAGATGAAGCAACAGCGGAGGGTAAATCAAAGCCACAAATCTTAGAGTTGACTGGGATTTATAACTGCTTCCCCCCCCACACTGAACTACAGGGAAATCAGTGTGGCATGCATACCCTCCCATCAGTTTAACAGAGTTTAAAACACTTTTTACTCTTGTTTTTTAGCCAGCATACCTCAACATTATCAGTTTGCTAGTTAGATAATTACTAGATGCAATTTTAAAGTTGCAAAGCCCACACTGGTATTAGCTAAATAAAGTATTTTGGCCACATCAAAGCAGAAGTGTTTCAAACTGTGTAAAATAAATGCAATTCTGAAACTATTTAATTTTGTTAAATCAGTCAGAGAAATGTCACATAACACATCATGAATATGCAACCAATTGAGCTTAAAGATGAAGACCATCTATGCCTCAGACTGAGAAAAATATCTTTGGGATCAGCTTTGAGCTGATTTTGAGCTGTGGCAGAGCACAGTTACTAATAATTGAACAAATCCACCCTTGGCTCATGTAAACAGACATGCATAACAGCTGAGATATGTTGTTACTGTAAGCTATATTTCAAACAGGTTTTATGACTGAGGGGTGTCACAAATTCTGTGTGTCCTGAGGCTTCCCACCCTGCAATGGTCACTTAAAAACTCATCGTGCTGCTAAGGCATGTGGTGAGGAGCAGCATTTCTGCTGTAAGGCCTGACTTGCTGGATGAGGCAGATTTACAAATGTTGAAAGGCTTATTTAAAAACTTCTACCAAATACAGCCAGTGGATTCTTTTTCTCTTTAATTCATGTTCCAGCTGAATTTTTTGCCTGAGCCACAGCACCAATTTTCAGGACCTGTTATTTGGCGTGAGGTGGATACAAACTGGCAGGAGTTGACGGGCTGGGAAGCTGTCCCAGAGCTCAGGTACACTTCCCAGTGCATCTTCTCACTGTCTAGTGTCAGGGTTTTCCCCTTTTTTCCTTTTTCTTCATTTTCAGTTTTGGAATTTGCCTGGCTGGGGCTTCCAGCCATGGAAAGGTTAATGTGCTAAAGACCCCACTGCTGCCAGCCCAAGTCCACCTTTCTGGGCGGGCACTGCTCTGGTACTGCTTTCTCCTGCCACAGGCACATCCCTGCCGGGGTCAGCGGGGTTGGGTGCGTTTGCAGGAGGTCAGAGCGTGGCTGCATGTGCCTGGCCAGCCCTGGGCTCGTGTTGTGGAAGGTCTCCCTGGGGAATCCAATACCCCCGGCTTCATTCCATCTTCCTGTGCCACGCAGCGCGGCCAAGGACTGTGCGCTATTTCCCAGCCTCTCTCCTTTCCCTCTGCTGGCCCCAAACGCGGCCCCTCCTCGCTGCCAGATCTCCACTCTCCTCCCCAGGACCTTCACACAGCAGTGGCACCAAACACCCGGACTGCAGGGGGGATAAAAGCCCTCACAAATAACAAAGCACAACAGTGGGGAAAGAACTCAGAGATCACAAAGCTCTCTGCAGTGCCATGGGCTGGGTGGTGGTAGCTGAGCCCTTTCTCCAACACAGAGCAATGCAGCAGGGTAGCCTTCCCCAGCACCCTGTGGAGGATGCAGAGTTAATATTTAACTCTTCCAGGGATTAATGCCTCTGTGTGACACCAGCCAGGGCTTTTACAAAACACAGACAGAAACCAGTCTTATAAAGGAGCTCAACAAGTGACTGTGCCCAGAGGATTTCACCTCTCTGAACTTTATGACTGGAAAAATACCATCTACATGTCATTTGCATGCTTAAATATAGTATCTTCTATTGGGAGAAACAAACAAACCGACAATGTGATACTGTGACACCTCGTGTGGACATGCTCTTTTATCTGCTGGAAAGTTATAAAACTCGGTGTAACAACAAAGCTAAAATAAGAGTGGTTGTCAGGCTCTGATGCTGGCTGTTGGACAGAAGGAAAAAATATTCCTGGAAAATTGCTCTCTCTTAGAAGGCAGTTTTTTCATCTCTCAATCTTTTAGATTAATTATTTATCCTTTAAATTCCAAAATCTCATGGCTCAATCATTCAGCTCATATTATTCGCAGGAGTTTTTTCACTTAAAGAAACAAACAAACACACAACAGAAACCTAAAGCCATTCCTGTACTACCCAAAGCACAATGTAACCTTCTGCTCCAAAACACCAGGGAAAGATACTATCAGCTTTTGTCTTATTTATCATCTATTTTTTTCCCCTCTAATGCCAAAGAGGAAAAGGGGATATCTTAAACGGATGCCTATAATTAAACAGTAACCTGTTAGAAAGCCAAAAATAATAATAAGCTCCACTGAGCGTGAAGAGAGCGGCACATTTTTTCCGCGTGCAGCCCAGCTGCCGCCGGCCGATAGCAGGAAAGTTAACAATTACACAGGAGATCAAACCTGCGATAGCAGAGTTACGTCACGCTCACACTCACCGCTGGATGCAGGGATCAGGGTAGTACGGCAAGGTGGTGAAAGGTGCTGCTTCAAAATTCATTTCCTTCCAGCCCCTCCTTGGGGACAAACTGGAATAAAATAAATAAATAGATATAAAGCCAGCAGGCTAAAAGCAATAAGGTCAAGTGGTACACGAGGTACAACTTTAGAGATTTATTTTACACTTGTGGATGGGTGGGATCTGCCAGGGACTTGGCCAATGGGATTCATCCAGTTACCCCAGCATCACCACCACTCCCTCCTCGCCAGCTGGGCATCTTCTGCACAGATATTTTCCCCTCCTCTCAACATCCTTAATAAACTTTGGTGTACGCTGGCCACACTTGTTGTTGGGAGCTCATCTGGGGCTTCTCTGAACTTCTGATCTCGCCGGTCATTGGTTGCCTTCCCGCCTGACTTCACAGTTTAATTTTGGCAGCTCTTGCAATTTTACAAACTGCTGTGGCCGCTGGTCATCCTTATCTCCAGATGGCCGGAGTTTCCTCTGCTGGGTGCAGCACCCGTGCTGAATTTCATCCTACTTTAAAAGCTTTGCTTTTCGGCGCTGGGGTTAGTACCTGCTTATAGTTGCTTAGGGAAATTTTCAGTCCCCTTCCCACCATACACAGTTCACACAGTCTGTTGTGGTCATAGTTTCAAAAGTGAATGACAAAATACGGGGAAATTCCTCGATTAAAAATAACTTTTTTTAAAACTTTTTTTTTACTTTTGCTTCTCTGCCTCCCCTTCCTGCCTTCCACCCTGCAAGAAAGCTATCAGATATATTTGTTAATCTTTCCCTTTATAGCCTTTCATTTTTTCCAAAAAAAGTGAGATGATACAGAAATCTTGCATTGTTCTGGTATCCTATAAATAACATACACATTTTCCACATGAAAAAAACCCAATATTTTCAATTCTTTTGAGGAGAAAGTAAAAGCAAGAAAACAGAAATTACATCTTTGTCTGACATTAAAGCTTAGAGAAACAAGAGTGAAATTCACCAAAACAAACTACCAAAGATGAAAAGCATATCTGATTTTCCTGAAAAAGCATGAAAGCAAAAAAAGATGGCTTTAACTCCCTCCCCACCACCTCCTTTTCTTTTTTTCTTCTCTCTTTTGAGTCACACAGAAAATCATTCAGGAAAGCAACCTGTTTTGTCCCCCTGTTTTTTCCCCCTCCATGATTTATCCAAATAGTACAGGCTGTAAACCTATCCTGGTTTTGTGGGTTTGGAGAATGAATGAAATATGAATCAGGAGCTAAATTAAAATGGATTCCAGCAGGAAAAAAATAGCACCCACATATCTGTGCACCAGAGGGATTGCATCTTCAAGCAGACCTATATATTTGTGTGGATGAGGAGAAGTGTAAGAGGCTGCCCTATGGCTCACCTATAGTGCATATTTTGTGCCAGTGTCAGCACTAATTCCAGCCACCCCTGAAGCAAAAGCCAGGAACCCTCTGACATGGCAGCAGTTGACTCTTATTTTTCCCCTCTGTGTTTTCCTTGTAGGAAATGTTGGTTCGAAGAATGTCACGTGGAAACATTTTCTTTGCTGCCTGTGCCAGGGTGGCAGGAGAGCTATTTCAGACTTGACATTCTCCACCCACACTCAGCCTGATAGCTTCTAACATCTGTGAATTGTGAATCCTGTAAACTCGCAGGGCTGATCCCTGGCCAAGTCCAAGCAGCTTTCACTAAGTGGCACTCACCAAGGAAGAGAGGCTGGAAGTGAAGGATATGTTTATTAACTAGAGTTAAGGGCTCCCTACTGCTGGACGCGGCTTTCCCTGCCTGGCCCAAGGAAGAACTGTAATATCAAACACCTTTTCTCTCTTAGGCTGAACCCTGGAATAAACATCAAACCTTTTAGCTTGTGTTTTTGGGGAAGAGGTATTGGAATCTCCAAATCTGCTGGAGAGAAAGATTCACAGTGGGGTTTGCACACACACAGAGCAGTCCAGGGAGAGCTTCAGAATGGCTGCATCCCCTTCTGCTGCTGAAATCAGGGCTATGGGCAAATACCTCCAGGGAATGGGCAAGGAGGCCCACACCAACTGATTGTCCACACTGCCAGCCTGTCTCTATTGTAGGCCTTGAGCATCTACCCTTAACCACAGACACAGCAAGGAAGTGCTCTCCTTGCCCAAACGATTTGAGCAAGATCTTGGGTTCGTGCTCTGATTTTCCAGGACATGGTTTCAATCTGCACCCATGGATGTGGGTATGGATAACCAACCATGCACGCAGGCAGCAGGCTGGGCTCTGGACACACTGCTGAGACCTTCTGCTTGCTCCTGAAGAAACACCAGAACCTGGTTGGATTTCATCTACCATGCCCATGGTGGGATTAGCTGTTACCTCCTCAAGCCTGACTTCATGGAAGAGTGGTCGTGCATTGTGTGGTCTCCAAACAGCCTGGAAAAGTTTGTCTCTCCTCATGGGTTTCAACCTAAAAGGCAAAAAAAATGTCATGATAAAAGTGCAGTTCTTGTGAAACCCTCCTCTACCTACTTCTTCATGGGAACTGGAGAATCTTTCCCAGAATGGCCTGGGTGCAATGGCCAATGCATTAGGAGCAGGGAATAACTTCCAGCTGGAGACAGACCCTCTTCTGATTTTGGTAAGTCTCCTCATCCAGCACGTAGCCAGATCACACATCCCAAGGGCTTTGTGAAGTAAAACTGGCAGCTCCTGACATTGCTGCTGCTGGGCTGGCCCCTGTCTCAGAGTGAACCTGCCCTCTGGTTTTACCCTGCCTTAGCTCTGCACAGCCTTAGTACCCCAGGCACAGTAAATACAAGTCTGTTACAGCCCAAATCCAAAATCCTGTGGTTCCTGTTTGCAGTACTGAACACGTCTTGCAGTGCCACAGTTAAGAAGTGGTATTCTCCAGCTAGTAATTCACACCAAAAGAATAACTTCTCCTGAAAAAATATTAATTTAAAAAAGCAGCACCACATAATTCTGATGAGAAATAGTGGCTTGTAGCAGGGTTCTCACTTACAAGGCACTGATGAGAGACATTTCTAGTAAGGACATTTCCACAAAAACTTCAAAAGGGGCCACCAACTCCCTAAGACCTGTATCACCCCTCATGCCAGGGTTTGGGTAAATGCAAATTGCTCATGATTTAGCTTGTTTCAGCACACAGTTGATGCCTGCTTTTCCCAGAGATCTGGACATTCTGAGGTAGCTCAGAATGCCTGTCTTTTGCTTTACCCAGGGAAAACAGAGCCAAGCAAACCCAGTGGCAGTAATGTACAAAAGCCCCCTGCAAAAGCCCATAAGTGTCCTCATTTCTCTCCTGCAACCCAAACAGCCTTCCTCCTCCCTGCTCACAGCCAACACATAGCTGTGGGTTGATCGACCAGGAATTTGGGCAGAGATATTCACCAGTGCAGTGAGGTTGCATGCAGCTCCTCTCAGCTGAAAGGCACATTGCATAGCACAGGCAGCAGTGGAAACACAAGCACAGGGTGTGTGCCTGTGTGAATTGCCAGTGTCCCATGCATAGCTGGGAGGCTCTCAGGCCTCAGTGGTATTTGGCCAAGTTCATTTGCACTGCCTTAGAGGAAAAACCTACTGGGAGATGGAGCCCGAGAGGTTTGAGAGTTGGGGATTTCAGGGGGGGTCTGAGTGAGTATGTGACCACTAGTAAACTTCATTTAGGAAGAAATTCTTTCTTTAGGGAGAAAATCTTTAATTTAATAAGAAAATCTTTGCTGTGAGGGTGGTGAGGCAGTAGAACAGGTTGCCCAGAGAAGCTGTGGACCAGGAGAACGCCATCCCTGCAAGTGTTCAAGGCCAGGCAGGACGGAGCTCTGAGGAACAAGTTCTAGTGGAAGGTTGTTTGGGGACTTGGAACGGGATGATCTCTAAGGTCTCTTCCAACCCAAACCAGCCCACGGCTCTGTGATCGTGGGAGCACAGGCAAGGGGGGAGCTCCTTTCAGCGGCAGAGCTCAAGAGGAAAAGGGGCAGGCGGCATCCTGGGCGTCCCGTGCCCTGCCGCTGCCGTGCGGCCGCCGCGGCGCTCCGGGCGCGCGTCCCGCAGGAAGCCGGGCTGGCAGGGATCTGCCTGGACAGCGGATTTCCAGCCGAGCCGCGGGCAGGCAGCGCACCAAGCATGTGTGTAGGTGGGCAGGAATGCGGTGCTTCGCTCCGCTCCGCCGCTTCCACGTCTGCGACAGACAAACAGCCAGGAAACAGCTGTGGAACACTCTCCCGTTACCCCGCCGTGCACCCTCTCTCGATTTAAGCTGTCGCTGAAATGACCGGGAGATTATCTTTTAGCAGAGGCGAACATTTATATCCCCGGGAGGAGACCGCGGGGGATTTAGGATGGTCCCCGCACCGCCACCCAAGGTCGGGATGCCTGTGAGCAGCCCCGCTCCTGAAAAGGGCACAAGGCAGAGGCAGTGTCCTGGCATCTCTGCGCCTCCAGTCCTGTTCCGTGGCTCCGGGGACCTCTGAACCACTTGGAGCTGAAGAAGACAGGAAGATGCTTTGCTCTGAGCCGCCTTTGCAACTGCTGGCTTCAGGATTTGCCTGAAATCAGACCCACCCTTTATGCCAGGGGATGAAACGATTCATTCACAGCTCGGGGTTTCCAGGGGAGTGGTTGTGGTCCTTTGTTGGTTTGTCTAGGTTTTTTTCTTTTGTTTCGTTGATTTTTTTCTCTTTTTTTGGTGTGTGGTTTTTTTTTTTAAGTTAAAATTAATTTCTTTTAAGAGTAAGGAGTCTGTGGGATATTTAAAGATTTTTATTGTTTAAAAAAGTTGAAGAAAAGGAAATAATCCCCTCCTACCATCAATAAAATGGTTTTAGCTTGGCAATCCAAGGCAACAAAAAGTCACATCAGCATGCCTTTTGAGCATGTTTTTCAGTTTTAACTAAAGGTTTCAAAGGAATTAAGGTTTTAGGAGTTTCATGAACAGAAGTAAGAAAAGACGACTCTTCAGCAATGCCAGTGAAGGGAAAGATGAAACAGGAGTATGACACTCACAAAATCTGGAGGATGTACCCAAATGCTGTGATGGTAGGGGAAAAGCTTCCTTAAGAATTCAGATTTTGCCTCCAGCTAATTTCTGATCCCACTGCTTCAGAAGTGTCAAATTTCTGGCTTTTTTTTTCAAGCCTTCCCCCTGCACCTTCCATATTTGAGAGACAAGGGACGGATGGGGAGGAGAGCAAACTTAAAAAATAAATTAATAAATAAAACCACCAAAATTCCACACATGATCCTGCCCATTGCCCCAGCACCTTTGTCCCTAGTGCAAACACAAAGCAGTAAAGAAGGGCACTCATACCCCAGGCCCCCCATGCTGGCACTGCCCTGCCTGAGGAGCACAGACCTGCTGTGGGGACTGAGCCCAGGCAGCAGCTCCTCACATCTGTGCAACATCTGTGCAGATCATGCTTGGTCACCGATGGCCAGGTGTAGGCTGATGACAGTCCAGTGTGCAAACAGTCCAGCACAACCCTACAGGCACATCTGGAGAAAAGATGGCAAAGGTGTCTTAATGTATCACTCCCCACATCCTTCTCCAGCTAAACCTGGACATCTCAGTGCCAACAACTGTGGACTTTAAAATACACACCATCTGAAAGCTGCCATCTCCATGTGAATACCACACACCTGGAACTCTGCACAGTCCTCATGCTGGTAGAGTTAGGAGGAAACAAAGGACAGGGCACTGTTCCAGCCCTGCTCAACAGGACAATGGGACACATAGTGGCAACCTTTGTTTGCTCTAGGCTTTCCCATCTTCCAAGTCCCAGGGCAGAGACTGGTTCTAGGAGAAAGCCCAGAGCACCCATCTCAGCAGGTTAATTGAGTTGTGCTCTGGGCTTCCTGCAAGCACCAGCTCTTTGTGTTTTCATGGGATCACCATGAAGCTTGCCTAAGGCTGACCTCACTTCTAATCCATCAGCCTCTTTATCTCACTGACCCCCCCCCATATCAAGGTCCTCAGAGTTGTGGTTTCCTGTGTCACAGTCTGTTGGTTAAACCTCAGTACAGTCATGGCTGTCCCCTCTCCAGGAGACATTCCCACCACTGAGGGCCACATTTTGTCTTCTTTCTCCAAAAGTGAGGGCAGCAGGAGCTGCTGTCTTTGAGCTGGAAGGAGATGGCATAGGAGCAGACTTGAGCTGAACATGTGTTTCGGAAGCTGCAGTCTCCATTTACTCCCCTTCGAGGGGTCATCAAACAAAACTACCTATAAGGATAATACCATCAGCGAAGAGCAGATATGAGCACTGGAGAGGTTTCTTTCCACTGTTACTAAAAACCAAGAATAGGAAGCAGAGGGAAGCAGGTCTGAAAGACCAAATTTGGAATATTGCTCCATCTCCCTTGCCAAGCTTTATGGTTATTCAGGCGCATGTGAAGGAGGCCAAACACAGAGCAGCAACTACAGTGATAAATCAGAAACAAGGCCAAAAAGAGGCTCTCTCTCAGCTCTGGCCCCAGGAGAGCCTGCCCTGTCCTCGAGAGCTGGCAGGCCCCTGCGCAACTCCCACGGGAAACTCCTGCCACCCGAGGCAGGAGGGGGGGAATTTCCCTGCCTGACGTCAGTGCAGCTGCCCCACATCTCCAGGCGTTCCGAGACACAGCGGGGCCACAGCCCGCCCTAAAGTGGGTCTGGAGGACAGAGCTCCCCAGGACAGGTGGCACCACGCTGCCTTGGGGTCAGGATTGCATATCAAAGGGGTGGCAGGGGCTGTGTAGGTGGAAGGCTTGGTCTCCCCATTCAGCTGCCACACGACATGTCTGGCATTCTGGCAAAAACTGTGCCACAAATACACACAGTGTCATCACACCCTGTAGGGTCAAGCCCAGGTTGGGGACAGGAACCTCAGGGGCCACATCCCTTGTGGGTGAAGGTCTGCCCCAGCCTCTGCAGTGGAGGGGGTGGTGAAGGAGGGCAGGACCGGGAGCTCCCTGCAATTTCCCATCACTTTTCTAGCACAGGCTCACGCTCATCCTCTCACCCAGACCCATCCCAGTCTTCTCACGCTCTGCTCATATCTTCCAGGTGTTCACATCAGAAGCTGCAGAGGCTGGTTCATGGAATTCCACGATATCAGCTTCTGAAGTGCTGGTGACAGGCAGCAGCACCAGCCCAGCAGCAAATGAAAGAAGAGGCTTCCTCTATGTGAACCAAAGCAAAAGACTTGCTGAATGAAGTTGTCTGTGTGGAAAGATTGACTCAGAGAGAAAGTTCCTAACAAGGAGAGCATTTACTGTCAGCCTCGATGGAAGACACGGAAATGCAATAAACCAAGTTTATTGCTGCATCACTCATCTTTCACAGCCTCTGACTCTTCCTTATGAGTCAGAGCTGAGCTGAATTGTAGCAATGTCATGTTGCTGCTATCAACCCTGCTGTTCCTGCACCTTCCCATCTCCTGCCTGCTCTGCAAAAGTAGAAACCTCTCTGCCCTTTTGGCAGCTTCAGAAAATAAATCCTCAATGCAAAAGCATTGGTCTCAAAAGAATTTCTCATTTCCAAACAGGATACAACAAAATCTCACTGCTTGGCTGGCAGAGCTCTAGTTCCCAGCATTAAGGCTATGTCTCTCCTGCAATCCAAGGTGCAAGCACAGCTCCTGCAGGCATACCTGAACTAATGGGATTAAAGCCAGTTCAAGAACAGTAGCAATTAAAACAAAAATCCCTAAAGCATTAACCACTAGCGATGGAAGCCCTGGTTGCAAACCTGCATATCCTCTGCTAAAGCCTGCACTTCCACACCTCCCCAGCCAGCCGTACCCAGCTCACCATTAAGGTGGGTGTGTTCACATAGGTAGTAATTTCCCTCCTGTTTGTGCTGGAGATAGAGCCCAAGAATGCCTGCAGTTAGGGGCACAGGTCCTTTTCCAGGCTTACAGTTTGAAAAACACTAGGGGTGGGATGTGCTTAACTCTGCCAGTTGGTGCATCTTCCTCAGGATGGAGCACAAAATCCACTTAATCAGTGACAGGACAGTACATGGGCATAAGAATTTGGAATCACTTAAATTAATAAAACCTTCTTTCCTGTCTCAGAGCAAAGCTGAGGAAAGCTGAAGAGCCAGTGTTTCATGTCTTTGTGGAGAAGATAACTAAAAGAGAGTCTCTTGCATTACCCCAATCCTTGTGCTTTGATGTTAATAACCATACATGCATCCCTGAAAAAAAAAACCAAAGCCTCATATGTGATATGATCAAATCTTCACACATCACTTTTTCCAAAGTGAAACAATTTCTGCTGTGACTCAGCCTAAGTACGTCATACATTGTACTCTTGTAGTAGGCAAAAGATAACTCCCTGTCCCAAACTCCCAACTCAGCCTGCAGCTCTTCAAACCAGGGTAATTTTCCCACGGCCACGGGATGGCAGAAGCCAGCATTGCTCATCCTTGGGAGGTGAAGCTGCCAGAAGTGACACCATCGGTAACACAGCTAAAACCGGAGGTGACAGGTAATCCTACATTTGAGAAGCCCAATCCCTCCGGAGCGGATCAAATCTCCCCCGGGCGGCAGCGCTGTGGGCAGCCTGAACCAATAGTTGGTTTGCAACCATCAGCCTCTTAAAAACCTCGGCAACGCTGCCTGATCCGAGACAGCGGCGTGCAGGAAAGGGACTTATTGGGAGTGCGCGTAACAGTGCCATCTGGTGAGCCCTGCCACCGGGGAGCCCTGCCACCGGGGAGCCCTGACATCTGGGGATCCCTGACATCTGGTGAGCCCTGCCACCGGGGAGCCCTGCCCATGGCATTGTTGACAGCCGGGCAGTGGCACCCAAAACTCCTGGTGCCAGCGGGACTGGCTCCAATGTGCTAAACAGACCCTTTACTGCCAAGTCTCACTGCTCTTGTCTTATGGAGTAACAGGTCAGAAACACTCCAGAGCAGGGATAAAGGTGAAGGAGGGTGCTTTTTGTTCTCCCTGCAGATTAGCTTTCCTGGAAAGTCCTGCAGGCATGAGTTTTAGTGAAACTGAGCTAGGTCCCTCTATTCCCCATCCTATTACTATCCATCAAAAGGCTTTGTGAGCTAAATCCTGCCTTTCATGGTGGCCATTAACTTTCCATGCCTTCTTCCAGGGGACTGCTCCAGATTCACTTAGAGACCATGGTCTGTGTGGGTATGAAAGCAGAGGTCAGCTCTGTCTTGCAGGAGTGCACTAGCCCTGAAGAGCAAGGATATTTTAGCCCCTAGGTCCACATTTACACAAGTGAAGAGATGGGAAATATTCCTGCCTTTTTTTTTTTCTGGTGGTTTTATTTGATTTTTTTTCCCAAGTCACACTTCTTAGGAGTAGGGCTCCAAAGCATGGCACAAGTTGCTCAAACAGCATCAGTTCAGAAACCTTAACACCACCTGCCTCCTGCTCAGGCATTCCCAGCAATATCTCCACTAAACCTAGCATCTCTTACAAGTCCTGTGGAGCCCAGACAGAATACACACAACTCCTGCACCAAAATCTTAACCATAGCTTAAGACAGCACTGAGGGACAACCAAAATGCAAGGGATGCTGGTTAGCCACTGAGCAGTGATGGGCTGTCTGCATGCCTATAATCCACAATAAATATCAAATAACTGGCATTCCTTGTTCCCTTCATGCTCACAATCAAAGAGATGCCACCCAGGTCCTCCAGGGACAGGTTCTGAAAGAGCAGTGGCCACTCAAGGCTGATGACAGCTTTGAGAAAAACCTGTCACTTAACGTTGCTCTTTCCAGCCTGCTGCAAAGGGAGGAGGGGACGCCTGTCAAACCTCTCAGGCAGCTGTAGCCCCAGCAAGTGCATCATTAATGGATCAATGGATGCCCCCATATCCCAAGGAGATACAGGTGAATCTTTCCAGTAAGCCTTCTCAGAAGATTAGGAAGGGAATGCTCATAAGGTCTTCTGTCTGATGTTTTCTCCAGTCTCCAGGAATGGTCCAGAACTGTTCATGTTCTCCTTCTGGGAGAGCTGGCTTCACACACCTCTGGCAGGACGTCCTATAGACCTCCTTCTGCTCTCATAAGAGCAGGGTGCAAAAAAACAACCCCAAACATACAAACCATTTCCAGAGTCTGCAGAGCTCACAGTAACACTATTCCATGTTTCTTTGCCTTACACTAACTCCTGATTTGTTCTCCTGCCTATCAGGAAATGAGAAACTTATTTCATTGCTTCCAGTTCTCATGTCATGAGGTCTCTAATTGAAAGTGGTGTTAAATGTGATTTAAATGATATTTCTGAAAGCTCCTTTTAAAACAGATTTATAAATAAAATATGTTCCAGTCTAAGAGCACCTAATTAATGCCTCTTTCCAAATACCTTAACCTGAAGGATTGGCAATCAATGACTAGGCACACAGGTTTTAAGAAAATCTCTTCTAAAATGAATTGCAACATGCAGATTCTGTGTTGTTGAAACAATTCACATGCCTTTTTCACACATGATTTCAAGTCACTAAGGTAGGCAAGACCACAAAATATAACTTAATACATAGCAATCAAAAATTTCCACATCATCTTTTAATATAAAGCCATGTCCCTACATAATAAATGATGCAACAGACTTTCCCTGAAGTCCTAGTTCCTACAATTGAAGCTTAAGCCCAGCAAAGGAAGAAATGAAATTCTTTGGTTGTTGCTGAATCACTGGCTGCATTGGGTTATTTTCCTGTGCATTAGACTTTAATTATAACTAAGCTTTAGCCATCTTTTCTACTCCCTAATTACAGATGCAACAAATATTTCACAATTCCAGCCGTTAAAGAGATCTAAGAAAGCTCCATCTATGGTGTGCAAGGTTGACTTCACTGGGGCCCTTTGCACTCCTTTATTAAGCACTGGGGAAAAGGAGATGGTCCTTTGCACATGAAGCAGATCCTGTTATTAATTGAGGCTTTTGCTATGTCACAGCTCTTGGAAGGACTGTAAACTTCTCTGTGCCAGGGCACAGAGGGCCACGGCAGTGCTACGTGCTGGTGGCCTCTAACCCAGATGTTCCTGTCCCACAAGGACTTGAAAGAAAGATGAGCAATTTGGAACACCTGATGCATCAGCAGTTACAGTGTTGGGAAAGGACTCTGACATAAATTCTGTGTTTTTTTGGTGTGGATGCTAAGGTTGCTTCAACCCTAGCTGCCCACCTGGCTCCTCTTGCTGTGCCTGTTCTCACACCACATACATCCTGCTAGGGTAAGTCCCTGCAAGTGTTTCAGCCTTGTCACTTCATGGGCCAGTTTCTCATCCACAAGAGGAAAGGTGGGACTTCAGACATCATCCTGTGGTCAGAAGCATTTGAAGACAAACCCCACACTGTGTTCCATGCCTGCTGCAACAATAATTATCTCAGCAGAGAAAAGGGTTGGATGAAGACATGATAGCACCCCAACCACCCAGAGCAGCACATCTGGCCTGGCTGGGAGCATGGTCACATGCATGGTCCCTGCACAGCTGGGGCTGGCTCTCCTTGCCCAGAGGCTGTTGGATAGCCCAGGAGGAGAAGCTTGCTGCAGACTCTGGAGCCTCTCAGTCACCTTCCCCACAGCTCTGCTCACTGTCACGAGACGCTGCTGCAGTTGCCTGAGCTGCCACCGCCACACTGCCCTGTCCTGAACCCTGCCCTGCCCAGAGCCTCAAGTGCACTCGTAGCTGTAGGGTTGTGCTTGTGCCTCCACCAACCACCTGGACAACTGCCCAGTGTTTTGTAATTGCACACGCCGCCACTGACCTCAGCAATCCCTTCACCAGTCATAGTCAGATGCCTGGTGAGCTCCAGAGCTGTTATTCATCACAAAAAGATTTGATTTCACAGCAGCTGCCTGCAACTGTGTCCATGCCCAGTTGTGAAGAGGAGGGCACGTCCTCTCCAGGTGTATGCCATGGGCTACTTTTTGTGTGTGTGCATGTCTGGGGAAAGCACAGACAAAGAGGAAAGGAGAAGAAAAGGTTGAATTCACAGAGCTGAAGTGTGAATGTTTGTATTTGTTAGTGTAACAGAAATAATATAGCTTTTTAGACAAAAGAGAAAGCTACGGAAGGGTAGAGTAACCCAGAAGCTCATACAGTTTCTATGGTGGGATTTCACAGAGTTATATTATCTGATCTCCTGCATCCACAGTAAGTTTTCAAATTATATCCAGTGGTTCCTCACCACAGTTATATGCAAGACCCTCTTTACATTTCTAACATTTAGGTATACGCCCAGACTTTCACTCTGAATTGAATTTTTAAAAAGTAATCAACCAACACTCCTCTGCTGTATTTTGACAAGGACCCAAAACCACCACGTTTCTTGTGGTTTTCTTCTAAAATCATTATGACAGGGCTGAGTGGAATCACGAGGCAGGTTTGCTGAGTGGTTTGGTTCTGAGAATATAATAGAGTCCAGAGTCAAAGTATTTATCTCTGACATCAGGGCAAGGGATCACAGTGTTTCTGTGGGTATTCATAACCATGTGCTTGCATGTCCTAGCCTCTGGGTGATTATATATCACACAAGGTGATAACATGCACACTGAGAATATCCCTGCAGGAGACACCATGCATGAAAAGAAGCCACTCTCCATGATGACTTCCTTGAAGTTGGTCCTAGAGCCAGAAAATCCTGCTCTGTCATTCTAGTTCAACTTTAGGCCATAAGGAAAGCAACAGGAGAATAATATCAGTTGCTTCAGCCTCAAGGAAGAAGCAGAACAAAATTTAGCATTCGCCAAAGATCTCCTAAAGCTTTCCAGAACCTTATGTGGAGTTATGCCCTTGAGCAAAGCAAAGTCCTATTTATCTCTGCAAAGATCCTGAAAACTGGTGTCTTCCCTTTCTGCCACAGAGGTCTGTTTGGTTTGGACTTGATATTGCATTCAGGAACCATTTGAGAAATGACCAGAGCCAAGAGAAGCCCATGGATGAGAATGCAACATGAAATTCAAAGCCTAAATATAAGCAGCAGAGGTTTAAATTACCCAAAAGCAATATAAACAGGACACATGGATCAAGGTCTGGGCTGAAACTTTCCTTATTCTAGTCACAAAAGAATTCTCACTGACTTAAGTAAGGTTTTTGCCACTGGGATATTGTTTTCAGTTTAATTAACAGGCTCCAGCTATATCTCTTTTCAATTTTTTAAATTATTTTTTATTTTCCCACTTTTCATGCCCTGGGGAGTGCTCAGCAAGCAAGCAGCCTGGGGAACAGGTATGCAGAAATCCCTCTTAGCACAGGAGTCAGAGCTGTGAGCAACTTTCCCTGTGCTGAGGCCGACATGGACACTGTGAGCAAATGCCTGCAAGAAAGCCAGATGAAGGGATCTGCTTAAAGAGATTAAATAATTCACTGTGGCATTTTTCAAAATTAAGTTAAAAGGGAATCAGCCTCTTCATTTGAATTATCCCCCCTCTCCTTTGCATCAAAACCTGCTTTTCTTCCCACATATTATCAATTTTATTCAATATGATTTCTGTTCCTGATCTTCCTTTACTGCACCCCAAGCCAGCCAGTTCTGTACTGCAAAGCCCAAGAAGGGAGGAAGAAGCACAGTGGAAGACAGGAGCCCAAACAGGAGCTGTGTGCTTTGAGTTAGATGTGTGTTCTTACTCACAGATATAGCACAAATTCTGAATCAAACCCCCAGATTTTCCACACCCACCACCCCATGTTCGCTGAACATCCCAAGCAATAAATTCAACACGACTCTCTGGGAGATGAAGTTATGCTCCATGCATAGCAAGGACAGCTGCACTGCACTGAGGATACACTAGCAAAGTAGAATTATATTGATTTTGGCTGATCTCAACACTGTTGACCTCAAGATGTGCGATACCAGATGAAGACCAATGGTGAAGGATCTGGATGGATTAACTACTAGACTCTGTAGACAAATTTACCATGTCTGTGAGACATGTATGTGGAGTTGTCCTGCTGGTCTCTGAGCAAACCCACGGCAAGCTCAGCCCCAGCCAGGTAAGATTCAGCTCAGGACCCAAAGCTGTGCAGTTATCTGAGTCTGGCTGAGACCCCAGACCAATATACCCAGCACCAGCATGGCCATGGCTCAGTCTAGGGCTGGCTTTAGTCCAGGCCAAACAGGGGCTTACATCTCTCTGCAAACGCTGCACTGCCATCCTCTCCATCCAGCCAGGTCTAATCCTGCAGGGCTCTGAGCCCCATCATCTCAGTTGAGAACAATACCATAAGCTGTAGGAGAAACTCCTGCACTTCATAATGGACTAGAATTCTGCAAGCCAGGCGGGGGAAGCCATTAAGGAGATTCAGGCTGTCCTTAGATAATGCAGCTGACCAAAAGCAAGTTATTTGCAGGTGACTGGGCAGCAGAAAACAAGTCATCCTGCTTGCAGCAGCAGAAAGCATCACAAATATGCAAGTTACAGTAACTTTCCAGAAAAGGAGAGGGAGGAATAGGTGGAGACCTGCTCGGAGGTGATTAAGTGGATAGAGTCATATGCCCTAACCGCAGTGCACCTGCTCTCAGGCTCTCCTGCTCCAGCCCTCACCTCTCCTTCCCGCACTGCCACATCAATGCAAGCCCGATGCACCTCTCCGTGCCTGAGGCAGCTCAGGAAATCCCAGCAGTGCAGGAACAGGAGCAGGGAGAGGGGCAGAGCTGGGATAGGGAGCTGGAAAGGGTAAGAGAAAGAGCAAAGAGCCCTGCGGTCACTGCTTGTTTGCCACGTGGAAAGGATCAAAGGAACAGCAGCCCCTTTCTGCAAACATCCCCTGCCCTGCAAGAGCCATATGGGCCAAGGTTTCCTGCAGCAGGCACACAGCTGGTGTGGCCATCAGCATGGCTTTCTTGGGCTCCAGTCTCAATGAAACGGAGAGCAACTTTGCCAGGACTGCCGTGCGTTTTGGCAGCCAGCTAACGCAGGCGACTGCCTGTGGTTAGAGACTGCCCTACAGGCAAGAGCACCAGATCCCTCTTGTGGGGAATTTCTGAAGAAAATCCAAGAGGTTTGGACCATCTTAAAGTGTAGAAAGGTGTTCATAAGTGTAGGAAAAAATTAATGACTCTGTCAGAGAATAGGAAAGCAGCCCTTAAGCAATGAAAGATTAAAAAAACATGATTATAGCAAACTGTATTCAGCACAGACAGACCCCAGCAGAGACGATAGGCTGGGGTCCCAAAGTTAAGGGATTCTCTGATGATGTGGTTGAGTACAGGTCTCCTCCAAATTTGAGTATGTAGCTGTAGAAACTAGGATTGGCAGAAATGCTTTAACAGTGCATTCTCTGTTCGTGCTACAAACCTGAAATATGTGGCATTCTGGAGCAGCCTGCTGGAAGAGGTTTTGCTACAATCTTGGCAAGACATTGGAACATGAGAATGGATCTCCAAATATATGGGTGGGAGGAAAAAAAAAGAAATCAGTCTAGAGATGTGGCACGCTGGTATCCTGACAGGGATACTCTCATTGCCCTAGCTTCTATATATTGTCAGTATGAACTATTCCTTTTTCTTTCTGATAGAGTTGGGTCACCATGAAGTTACAATTTTCCTTTTTTTTTTTTTTTTTGACTAATGGGTCAAGCTGAGGTCAGAAGTTTTAGTACATACATTATGCCAATGTCTTGAGCTGATCACACACCCATTATCTTGTACCAACCCACAGCCTTCAAAGACTGAGCTTTTGCAACAAAGAACACGTGCACATGGAACAAAACTCTTGTGAATGTCACCTGGTTTCTTTGAAGACTCATGCAGATGTACACCCCAGGTATAGATGATGTACATAAATGTGCAGTGAGGTAGAAAACAGAGCCTACAAAATTGTCAGGACAAGGATGGTCCTCAGAAAAAATCAAAGTTGTTCTCATCTATGTGCTAACTCATCAGTCAGTGACCATGAACCTCTGCCTTGAGCATCACAAATGAAAAAATATTCATCAAGGACATGCTAAGAAATGCTGGGCTCAAACATCAAGTTGGCTTTCTAATGGAAATGACCTGCTAGATATTGAACATTGTGGGTTATTTGCTGGTGCCAATGGGGAACAAGTCACACAAGATTAATTCATAAACATCAGAACTCAAAATATTAATTCTTGGCTTGCAAATGAATGTCACTTCAATTAAGGAGATGCTGCCTTGTTGCAAACATCAGAGCCCCTGAGGCTTTTATGGGTGTGAGGATCAAAACAGCCAAGTTGTTCTGATCCAGTGTGGTGCTACACACAGTGCCACTACAAATGAAAGAAAAAGGACAAAAAAATCTCCTTCTCCAAGAACCAGGCAGCTAAATACTGTGGTGTGACCATGCTACTCTGGTAGAACCAGGTGAGGATAAACCACATGAAAGACAACTTGTCCACACTGGAAAGGCAGCTGGAGCTGGTGTTGAGAAATGTTGTCACCTGCTACTCTGCAGTGGATCCCAGTTGGCCACTCTGCTCCTGAGCAAAAGTAGCTTTAGCTCTGGGAAGTTCAAAGACAACTCATCATCCTGGGCAGCTTGTCTTCTACTCTGTACCCATGACTTGGACAAAGTCTGTTGTTCTAAAGCAAGATAATTATACCCAACATCATTAGCAGCAAAACAATTAATTCCTAATTCCAAAGTGCTTATACAAAGAAGATGAAGATAAGAATGAGAACAAACCCTTTGCAAATGCAGCAGGGCATTGACTGTCTGCATATGCCTTACTTAATTACCTATTCAAAAGGAACAAAGCGTCTTTCATACTGTGACTCCAAAAATTAATTAGTCTCAGATCTCATTAAATAAAGATCCAGTTCTACTCTAATTAAATTAGGCTGCCTTTGACAATCAGATGCAGTCTATCTATTGAAGGCAGCAAGCTCCTTTTCCTCACATCTCTCCCAGGTGTCAGCAGAGGCAGGGATGCTGGCAGCATCTGCAGCCCCGACCCTGCCACCAAGCATGGAGCAGGAGCAGGATGCCCACGGGCCTTGGGGATAGCTGGCACACAGGAAGCCTCTCAGACTTCAGGTCTTCTGTTTCAAGAACTAATGTCTCAGGGAGAACCAGCTTCTCTGCAGCCAGACAACACACATTCAGCATTGTATTTCAGCATGTTCTGCTTTTTGTCACTGCTGTGTTCAGCCCCAGATGTTCCACATAACCCTGCAAACTCTTTCGCTGACTGCTGGAGCAGACTCAGCCTGGGCTCAGCATTTGTTCTCTTCATGATTTCCCAAGAACAAACACAAGGCAAGGATTCATGTTCTAGGCTTCAGCTAGAGGATGAAGGACAAGGAGGAGATAGAGTTTCTCAAAAAAAACAAAAAAAAAAAAAGTAGGCTGAAGTTTATTACATCACCCTATCTCCACTGATGCTGACACACAAAATCTGCCCTCTGAGGGCTGAACCCAGCTTCCAATGCAGGCTTCCTTCTGCACCACTTGAGAATGGTGGGATCTCAACCACAGCAATATCTTTCCTCCTGAGCTGGTGCCTTACAAGTCTCATTGTCCTGCAGCTAATACAGGACAATTCAGCTCCCACATTTTCTGCTGTTCTGTCACTCTGAAGAGAAGCTTAAGGGAGAGGGACCAGGCTCATCCTTGGGCAAGAGGGTGGGTTACAGCACACCAGACTCACCAGGACCCTACCTGCAGCACTTTATCATCCTTTAATCTTTTCCACCTTTGGGAAGCTGGAATAGTCAGAGTCAAGTCAGAGATGTTAATATTGCATTTAATAACCCAGTCATATATCTTATATTAGTTCCCTAATTTTAAACTGGAAGGAGCTTTTTGTACTCACAGCTTCCTCTAGTAACAAGTTACACTGTGTAATGGCTAAGTGTGACAAGAACAATTCTGATAAGAGGAAAGAAATGCACAGCTGCAAGTTGCAGGCGTTCTCCTTTGGATTGTTCTACTCTTCACAGACACTTTTATGCTCCAGCTCCTAACAAAGTGAGCAGGAAGCATCTGGATAACGTTTTCCCTGTCACTCACTAGTTAGTGGACTCCTCTTCCCCTTTCCCTCACTTTTTTGAGGCTGGAATTATCACCTCCTTAGCTGTCTCTTTTATCAGAACTGCTTCATGTCTTTACTCATCAATTGATTCATTTGAATCGTGACTACATTTACCAGAAGCCTAAATGTTTCCCAGAAATTCACTAGGAAATACAATGAGCAAGAAACTCAGGGTAACTGCTACACCTAAATAGTTTTACTCCTGTAACATTTTACATCTCCCAAGAGCAGGAAAATTTACGGAGGCAAGGAGATTATAACTGTGAATAGATCAACAGCGACAAATCACAGATAAGCATTTCTGAGAATTTGCATAAAAATCTGTGTGTCAATGAGCTGTCAATAAAACCTGACTGAATGGTAACCTTGTAAAATGAAGTCCAACTCTTCTGCAAATGCCTGTATTAACTTTTCCAGGCAGCATCATTATCCACTTAAATCTGAAATATCACCTCTGCAAAAGACCACATGCAGATCTCCTTGTGCCTTCATCACTGCAAGGTGGCTATTGGATGGCAGCCAGTGTCCTTACTCATTCAGTAAATGCCTGCACCGACAGAAAGGCAAATGGACTTACTGATTCCCCTCCTCATTTCTCAGGCAAGTATTGCAGCTCCTAACCCCACCAAACATCCATGCTCAGATCTGTGGAAACTTGTAGTGTTCCAACAAGTTCAAGTTACCCTGAACTCCCTGCAATCCGAGAGCTCCCCAAGTGCCCCCACATTAAGGAGATTACACAAAAATGTGAAATGCTCCAGTCATTTGAAATGGCCATGTGATCAGCACAGAGTAAAGGGACATTACTGGACTGCTTTGGATGGTTCTGTAAAGCCTTGTAGCTTGGGATTCAAGAAGCACTAGGAGATGCACACACATCCCTTAAGAGGTATCAGGGAGAGATAGAAAGGGGCAAAGAAGAGCTGTAGTGGGGCCCTGGCTCAGATAAAATCTGTGTGCCAACCACATCCAGATGCTGCAGCTCTTCTTACCTGGTAAGACCTTCTAGGAATCAGTGAATGAAAACCATTCTGTATAGGGGAGACATGTGGTGGTGCTGGGGAACAGGACAGGAAATGTAAGCAACCACAGAGAGAGAGACCTGCAAGAACTGAGCCATTTTCTTAAGCACAAAAGGAGTATGTGTTCCAGTTTGCATCCCTACAGTACACATACAGAAACCTCCAGAGAACAGTTAGGGTGTCTTTCTTCAGGGTCTGTGCACTGACAGTGTCTGAATGCTTTGTTTCCATTTCTCTTTACAAAGGTTTCATCAGAATGTGGTCTTTGCAAGAAAGAAGATTGTAATAACATTCTTTTCCTTGCTCTGCCTTTACAACTTCCCTACTTTCCTTTTGGAACTGGCTAGTTCCCAATGCTGCTGACAGATGCTCAGGAAAATCCCCAGTTTTTACAAATTTTATGCTGCCTGGTGATCAGGTAGGTAGAAAACATGAGTGCCCTATGTTCTTTAAAGGGAAGGATGCAAGAAGTGGTTCAGCCTTCATCAGATTTAAATTAATCTTAATGAGAACATCTACAAAACTAGGATGTAGGAGAAGTAGCCACGGGGGAGACTATTTTATTAAACAGCAGAGGATCCCTTTGTCCATCAGGGGATCTCTGCTCTGCATTTATAATTCTTATTATTATATTGCAGCCTCAATATAATGCAGTAGGGGAAAGAAAGTTTTGGGGAAAAACCCAAACAAAGCCAGTCCTTCATTATCCACCAGACAAAGCCCTAAGAAATCTGACTTCATTGTCTGCCAATCACTGAACCCAGTTGCCCGTTGTTAAAATTGAAAAATTCATGGTCTGTCTCAGCATGGAGAATGAGAGCCTGGAAAAGCACTCGTTTTACAAGCTTTGCTTTCCCACTGGGGTGAGAGGGAGCTGGGGGTGGATTTGCTGCAGAAGGAAGCAGCTCTGGGCTCCTGTGCCAGAGCCTGTGCTGCAGGGGCAGAGCTGGCCTGGGGACACATGAAGCAGCTGTGCACAGGCAAGGAAAGCCCTGCAAGACACAAGTGACAAGAGGTGGGTTTTGTGATTGCAGCTCTGATTGCAACCACTTGAGCATCACTGCAATGAAACTGCCGACCTGAGCAGGGCTTTGGGAGGGACACACTGGGAACAGGAGCCAAGCATTGCTCCAGGGAATGGCTGCAAAGATGTATCCCTGAACCTCAGGGACACCCAGCCTGTCACTGAAAAAGTCATCTGTGGGTATAGGATTGGTTGCTTTGGAGATATAAATTTGGACAAGCTCCAGTATGGGTGTGTTATTTTGGATGCTGAGTACCTTTCTAAGTTAGTATCACTTTTAGTGTTGCATTAAGGGATGAGGAAGCAGGGGAGGGGAAGGCCACGTTCCTCAGCTGGAGCAGAAATGGAGCTTCTCCAGCTGAAAAATGACAGAATGTGCAAGCAGATCCCTAATTCAGAGCAGGTTGTGGGGAGCATGGCTCCACACTGAATGCTCCTATGTGAGTGGGGTGGGACATGCACAGTGTGCCTCTGTCTTGGACAGCAAGTGAAGGACCATGCTGTCAAGTAAACATGCAGACAGCAGATGCCTTTTTCTCTAAGACCAGCTCTTGGATTCAAAGCCTTTTCAAAGCCAGTGAAAGAGGTACCAAGAGATCAAATTTACACGGTGATGACAAGTTTCAAGAGAAGGATTCTACTTCTTACATTGTACATATTAGAATTTCAAGGGCTTTTAACTTTGTCTAATCAAAACCCATTTTCACTACAACACTCAAAGACCTTGGATGAAATCAAGATAACTCCCTTGCCAAATTTTCCCTGAGTAAACTATTTCTCCTCACGTGCCAAGTTGAACAAAAAGAAAGAGTAACAAGTTTTAACATTTTTCTCTGCTATTAGTCAGAGAGGAGAGTTAAACCATGGAGCCTTGAGTTTCCAAAAAAAAAAAAATCACTCTAATTAAACAGGGAAAAAAAAGGATAAGACATTTTACCAAGATTCCTGAAAAAGGAACGGGGGATAGAAAAACTAAGACAACTCAAGCCAAATCACATCATTCTCATCTACAGTAAGTTCTGTCTCCATGACTGAGGTGTGGATTTTGCAGAAGTTCAGTCTGAGCTGCAGACTCTGCACAGTTCCCACAAAGTAGAAACAAAAGCAAGAATCTCTCACAGTGCTTGTATGCATTTCTGCAAGGCAGTGCCTCACCCAGTTCTTAACAGGAAGCTACCCATTAACAATAAGAGATGGATGACAAATGAAATTTTACATACTCTCCAAACCCATTCACTTCTAATTGTTGTATGATATAAACCAAGTCACACAAGTTTTTCAGGGAACTTCAAGTCTGTATGTTTAAAATCAACCAAAATGGTTCCGTGGCACATCTTGCCCCTGCACTGTACTGCAGGCTGCACAAACTTATTTGCAGGAGGATGCTCTGGCTGGCAATTGCAAATACCCTACACATGCCCTGGAAACTCAGGGATGAGTCTGCATCTCATAATCCCCCTTTGCACATTAGTTTGTGTCAAATCCTGATAGAAAGGGGAGTGGGGAAGCAATCAGTCTTCTGCTTTGGAGGGATGAATGCTAAATCACATCTGATACTCTGAGAACAGCCCCCAAGAGCAACCTTACACTGAGGAGCTTATAGGAATTTCCCACTGACCACCTGCTCTTAAAACTGCAGGGGGAAATCCCACATGCTCTGGGATGAAGGGAGTTCAGTTAAAAACAGCCCTTAACAATTACAGCTGCAGGTTATTTTTAATTGAATTCAGATGATGAATGTGAAATAGATGATTTTGAGTGAGATAAGCAGGGAAATACTTGTTCTTGTCAAGAAGGTAAGGAGCAAACAGTTTTCCCAACCAGCCTGGATAGGAACTTTTTAATCACTGAAAGAGAAATAATGGATCCAAATGATCAAGATTAATTTTAATCCAAATTAGGGATTTGATTTAAAGTGGATCAAAATCCAACTCTATTGGATTATTTTGCAACTGCAGCTGAATCTGTAAATTGAAGGTCTTCAGTGCTCAAAATAGTCACAGAGTGAGTCACCAGGAGGTGCAGGTTTGTGTCTCTGCACAGACCTAGAGGGCCTTGAGAAGGTTCTCATGGGCTAACCACAGAGTTGGTGCACAATTCCCTCTGTCACATCAACACCATGACTGTCCCAGCTGTGTAGAAAGAAGAGGGGTGATGGTGCACACTCACTCCAGCGCAGCTCAGAGCTCGCTACAGAGTCCTCACACAACCTCAGATGCATTGATGAACTTCTCTGGGCAATAGGTCCCCCCAGAGAAACAGGGACAATATTTCCTTTCTCCCACTCTTTGTCTTCTCAGTCTATGTGAGAAGTCCTTTTACATGTAAAAGGTGGTGTGAAACAGCAAGGCACCCAGAATTTGTGGCAATGTACAGTACCTGGAACTAAACTGTGGCTTTGGTACTGCAGAGATGCCAGCTGCTTTTCCTGTGTCACTGGGCATTTGGGTGGGTAACTGAATAGTGAAATGCAGGCTTTGTAGGCACAATGGACGTCCCTCAGCACTGACAGAAAATAAGAATAGGTTTGATAATTTTGGGGTATTTTCCACAGAAGCTGACAAAAACATTTATGAAAGCTAGGGACACCAGATCAACTATTAACAGAGCAATGTGAATATGTGCCCAAACTGCAAGGATGGGCATCTCCCATCACCACAACATCTTTTACTGAGATTTTTGAGCTCATTTTGGTCATACATAGGAGAACTGTAAAAAAAAGACAAAAAACTTGTCTCTAGGCTATTGTTACATGAAAATACTCCAGTGGAACTTGATCAACACTCATTTCCAGTGTAATGAAAAGAGCTGATACAGCTCCTCCCCTTCCTTCAACCCGAGACCTTTGCAGGACATTATTTCCATTAGAAAACATTAACTGTAAGTGCATATGTGAAAAAGAAAGGGATGAGCAGAGCTGGGAAAAAACAAAACATGGCTAAAAGCATACAGAGTGTTTCACAAGATAATTGCAGAACAAATAGAAAGCAGAGCCAGATAAATACAGCCAGCCTGTGCCACATTCTCATGGCCCTCTGAATAGCATTTTAAGACAAAGATAAATGGAACAGGAGATTTCTACTGAGACATTTTCTGGTATGTCAAAGATTGCTAAAAATAAAAATTAGAGCAGAAGCACTACAGAGCTGGCACAGATGTTGCAGACACTGTGCACGTTCAGAGTCAATGCCTGTATGCTTGGAAGAAGACAGCTCAGCACAACATGGAACCACCCTATTTCTTAAAAGCACTTCACAGCTGCCACATGGCAAAAAAAAACCTCTCTGTGACCCAGCCAGGTGGGACTGGGGCTGGCAATCTCCCTGCAAACGTTTTTACAAACCTTAACTACAGCCTGCTCTTCCATTCTCTCTCTGAAGAGATTCAAGCAAGATGGGTAAGTTTTATAAAATCATGCAAAGAGAATGAAAGGGAATCCAACAGTTACCTGCCACAATTTAAATGCAAAGTAACTGGAAACTACGATCCAAAGAACTAGAAGAAGAAATAATGGATCCCATGGAGCACCGTTCCCTCTCCTGCCCCACCCAGGTTATCTCTTGGCCAGGTGAGCCACCTCCCAAAGGGAGCATCGTTGTGCTCCACCCTGGCTTAGCCCTGGGCTCCAAGCAACTGATCACTGTTAGCTTCCCAGGGCTCTTTCAGAAGTGGCAGGCACTTACCGTCTCCCTGGAGTGTAGGCTGATTTGTTAACTAGCTATTGGAATTAGTAATCCTCAGTTGAGTCAACAGTTAAGCAGTTGCTTATATCACCTTACAAGGAAAAAAATATTGACACTCTTATACTGTCAACATATCAGAAGTAGGCAAATATAGACAGAGATAGAGTATTCAGATAACCTGCCAACCCCTGCCAACTGCAAGCAAAAATATAAACAGAAGCTCTCTGTTCTATGAAGATTTGCAGTAGGGCAGCAGCTGCATAAGGAGCTCAGGAAGCATTTTCTGAGCTGTGTTTCAGGCCAGAGGAGCATTATTTTGCGAACTCAAGGACTTTGATTTCTGCTTAGAAGAGCTGCTGGTGTTATAGGCTTGAGCAGCTGTTAAGGGTACCTCCATCGCTTTGGCAGAGGCATCAGGAGTTTACAGATTCAGCTGCAGTTGCAAAATAAGGCAACAGACTGGAGCAGTCTGGATTTTGAGCCATTTTAAACCAAAATTCTTAATTTAATTTAAAACAAATCTTGGTGTTGTCCTGCTCATTATGGCTTACTGACAAAATGTACACAGACATCAGTCCAGAGCCCATCCCAGATTTCAGGGATACAGTACATAGCCCTGCTCTTCATCACTCACCATTTTCTCCTGTTGCTGGTAAATGTCAGAAGATGTTGAGCCAGCAAATGCTTCTGATTACCCTGTCAGAAGCTGTTCCCTTTTCTGTGCCTTCTCCCATTGCTCTGTGTCCTGTAGCCCTTCTTTCCATCTGTATACTAGATGTCCTCCCTGCAGGCTCCTTTCCTTGGGCATCTCTTTATCACTGGGCCATCTTGTACTTCCCATTCTACATGACCTGGGAGGGACCAATGCTTTAACAGGTTACTTCTGTGGAAGTAACTGGCAGATCAACTTTCCCTAAACGGCCAAGTGTCCTTTTACAAAATCTAGCTAATTGTTCCTCCTAGAGCAGCTGGGACAAAGGCTGGGTGAGCAGCTTGTAACCCTTTCAAGCAATGAGCTAGGGCTACTACAACTTAAAAACAACTTTGTTGTGCAAAGACCAATTCTTTATGGAGGTGTAATGACCAGGTTTGCCCTAAGGGCAGAAATAAACCTCTCCATGTAGCCCCTCACTCTATTTATCTAAATCAACTCAGAGGAAGACTATTCAATCCCTTTCCTCGCAAAAACCACACAGACTCTCCAACAATGACAAGAGGCTGCTTGGGCTAACCACATGCATCCCCACAGCCCCTGCTTTCTAACACCCTCTTGGCAAAGCCAGAGGGACACATCAGTTTGTGGTCCTGTGGGGAGTAAATCTCTGCTGGAGGCCTGGAGCCCACACTACTCTGGGATAGGTGTGCATGGAGTAAACTCTGGCTGATGTTCAAATAATCAGCCTCAAGGTAAGGCAGAGGGGCAGACATGCAAGAGATTTTAAGATACCAGCTATACATTTCTCAATGTCTGTGAAGGTTAAGCTCTGAGGACAGACATATTCCAGGTTTAGATTTCTGAGGTAAAAGAAGACAAAATTTAGGCTCAGCCCATCAAGAAATGGGCAAAGGTTCAGTCTGAGCTGCAGTTTCTTCTACCTGAACCAGTTTGCCCAACCCTGGAGATGCTGCTCAAGATATTAGCTTTGCTGAGGTTCCCACCTGACATCTTTCAAGGAGGGCAGAAGGGCTCAGAGAACTCCAACTCCACCTTGGCTTATAAACCTGCCAAACATGTTTCTTGGCAAGGTAGCAGAGTCATTTCCCCAAAGGCATGGTGGTTTTTCTTTGTCTTTTACCAGGTTCTAGCCCTGTGGTGCTAGCAGTTGTCATTGGGAGACAATCATAAACCAAGAAAGCAAATCAAGAAAAAAGTAAATAAATAAAAAGCAACAAAAAACATTAAGACCACAACGACACACAAAAAGGACATGTTGTTGAGCAGACAAAAGCCAAGACAGATGAAAAAAAGAAATGACTCATTTCTTTTCCTACGTTTTTTGCTTGCTCCAAAGTAAAACCAAATGGTGGAATAAGTAATTTCCATTGTGTTTAGCTGCTCTCTGTGGTTTTCACCAGTAGCCACAATTGTCTGCGTTGACTTAAGTATTATTTATAAGGTACAAGGAATGAGTTGTGGAAAAGTCAACCAGGGATTTGAGAAACTGCAAGAAAGAGCTTGGAAATTTTCCTAGTCCTCACTGTGCCTGACACTCACCAGCACTGGCCTCTTTTTGTCTCTTTCCCTTTTTTGTCCTTGATAAGAGACTTCTGTAATTTCATCTATTCTGTACTACAGGCTGAGAACACCTCAACATCAGCAGTGACATGTACTCTTCCAGCAATAAAAAGAGGAAGATGCTGGCACCTCATTTGTGACAGCATTGGAAATGCAAAAGGGAAGAAGACTGGTTGATTCTCCAGGAGACCGACAACCATCCAGGCTGCAGTGAGACTGTCACTCCTCCCAAAACACAACAGAGCCACACGTGTCAGTGCAGGAGGTGCAGGGATGCCCAAGCAGGCTCAGCACGTGGCAGCCTTGGGGTGACATGACCTGTGAAGGCAGTGCATGCACATCTTCCTGTGCCGATGGCACACAACCAGCTTTACTCTGGAGGTGGCCTGGTCACAGTTCCAGGCATTGCTGTGCAAACCCAGTCACTTTATTTCTGAACAGGGTTAACACACTGAAATGGCATTTTCCAGCCTGCATGTACTGTCTCATGTGTCCAGTTGACCATTTTATGTTCTACCATGGAAAAACAACCCAGTTCTTCCCATGACAAAACCTCCAGACCTCACTCTTCCTCTTGCCTGTCTTGGCTCAAGTATAATTTGAATTGGAATTTCTAAGCAAACCAAAACCTTTCATTTTAAACCAATTTTTGAGAACTGTTTCAGAATTCTTAATACTTGCAGATCCAATAAAATTTCATTTATATCATTACAGAAGTTTTACAGAATATATCCAGATCAACATACTGTACTTAGTTGTAAAAAAACCCTTCATTATTTCCTGAATTTTGACACTGTTTCTCCCTCTTAGAATGAATGCAAACACATCTTAGAGTTTCCAAAGGAACAGAAATACATTATCAAATCCTCTGAACTTGCCTATTAGAACATTCCAGGCTTGCACAGTTTGTAAGAACGTTTTTTGGTTTTGATCAGCACAAGATGGCCCAGCTGCTTCTCTTGACTCACCTCCTAACATGGTGATTTTATTCTCAAACTGGGGCAGAAGTCAAATTACAGGCAGCATGATTCATGTGCCTCTCACTTCAATCTACCCTCTTCTTCTCGGAAAATGAATTACTATTTGCTTTGAAGTAATATTTCTCTCAAGTTAACTTTTATAGGATTTGTAACCTGCTTGCTGACTTGGTTTGGCATAAATTGTTGTATTAATGTAGTGATCTCACTGCTGAATGCAGCAGGGTGGTGACAAGAGGAGCTTTCCTGCAGCAGGGCTGTGTGGTCCTTGTGCATTTCTCTCAGATTTGTTCTAGACACACCACAGCAGCTCTGCTTGCACATCACAGAATCACAGAATCAGGTCACAATTAGATTGGAAATTACCTCTGAAATCACTGAGTGCAATCTCTGACCAAACACCATCATGTCAACTAGACCATGTTGCTGAATGGCACATCCAGTCTTTCCTTAAACACCTCCAGCAACAGTAACTCCACCACCTCGCAGGGCAGCCCATCCCAATGTTAATCACCCTTTCTGTGAGGAATTCCTTACTAATGTCCAACCCAAACCTTCCTTGGCTCAGATTGACACTCTGTCCTCTCATCCTGGTGCTGGTTGTCTGGGAGAAGAGCCTGACCTCCACCTGGCTACAGCCTCCTTTCAGGGAGGATGAGGTCCCTCCTGAGCCTCCTCTTTTCCAGGCTGAACGCCCTCAGATCCCTCAGCCATTCCTCATAGGATTTGTGCTCCAAACCCTCTGCCAGCTTCATTGCCCTTCTCTGGACTTGCTTCAGCATCTCAATGTCCTTCCTGAATTGAGGAGTCCAGAACCAGAATAAGGCCCCAAACAGTGGCAAGACTTTTGCTTCAGAGAGATTGACTCTGCATGTATTAAGACAAGGCTAAGGGCTCTGCAAACTCAAATAACCTCAGAGTGATCCTGTATAAGAACTGTAGTTAGTCTTGTCTATTGTCAATTAAAACAAATAAGAGAAAAATAGGTCCAACTCCAAATCCAAGGACATCTGGATTAATTAAACAAGCAGCTTCCTTTTCTTTGAATCTTGCTGTTTCCATACTGATCTTCTCCACAGCTGTCTTGACAAGACCTCTCCAATCCAATTTTAAGCATATCCTTCACTATTCTCTTTCTAAAGAAAGACATCCTGCCCCAGGCTACCAGCCCCTTTGATTTGCATTGGTCCCTCACCAGAATCTAGAGAACTGTCATCAAATTCTCTGCCTCTCCCAAGTCAGTCCTTGGTAATATGTATCCTGGGCATTTTGAAATTGCATACATAATCTTCATTGGCTCAGCCATTCTTAAGTCATGATTAATAATCAAAATAATAAAATGTAAAAAAAAAAAAAAAAGGTAATTACACCCATACTGGTAACTAAAGTGAATAGATCTCTTGCACACAAAACAAATCCCTGTACATTGACTTCCTCTGAGTCACGCCCCAATACACCCACGCCTCGCCTCACTAAGGTATTTCTCATGTCATCGTAGCCTAAAGCAAACACCTACACTCTCTCCTTGCCTGGAGAAGAGAGAATCCAACCTTGCAGCACTGGGATCAAAGGTGTAAACGCCACCATCTTCCCCAGGATGTCCTGCAATTAGCAGGGGATAACCTGGAGATGGTGGCATGGCCTGAGGTCATTTTTCTCTAGGGAGAGGGTGTGATGGCTTCTGGTGTAGCAATAAGCTCCAGACATTGGGCCAAGTGCAACAAAGGAACATCCAGCTCCTGGCCTCTGTCAGTTTGACCCCTTTGAGGACCACAGTTTGAATGGAGTGAAATGGGGTTCTTACACAATGTGACTGGTTTCAGACTGGGGTTTGCAGAGATGCTTGGACAAATGGGCATAACTTGGCATCGAAAAAGAAGAGGAAGAAAGAGATGGAGAAATAGAAGAGAGGAACAATGGCAGGGGTGGGGGGGGGGGTGGAGGGAACAGAAAACCCATGAAGACTGAAGTGCTGGAAATGCTTGCAAGAAAACACAGATTCTTTCTCCACTTTGGTTTCTTTTGTTGGGTTTGCATTTGTGAATACAGCCCTGTCTGACAGCTCCAGTTTCTGCTGCAAAGCGACCCTGACACTTTTGCAAGGTCCCACAGCATGGGCAGGGTGTTTTACAGATGAATGTTCTTTTTGCTTTCCAAAAAGCATTCTTGCATCAGCTCTAGCTGCTGAGGAATGGTTTTTTCCCACCAGACATAGAAAATTTAATAAGTGTTCATGCTCTTGGGTTAGAAAGAAAGGCAGGTCACGTTACGGTCATGCAGTGCCCTCAGCTTGCTGTGAGCCAGCCTGGCTTGAAAGCCTCACTGAATCCCAGCTGCCACAGAGTGACCTCAGGTGCCTCTGGGCTGCAGGTTCTTCTCCTCACTGTTGTGTCATACGGTCTCAGCTTCCTGAAGAGCCTCCTGCCCGCCCTGGTTGTCCTCCTGCCAATGCTGCAGCTTGGCTGGACATCCGTTCCTAAAGCTGGCAGCAGCAGCCATGGTCTCCCTGCCACCACTGCCCTGCTGTCCCCCAGAACACCCTGGGCTTGCCCAAGCTGGCTGCAGCTTCACCAAGAAGGTCTGGACATCAACAGCAAGGCCCCACTCTGCTCATATGTTCCAAATCCCTGCAGGAGGCAGAGCGGGGCACACTGGGACTGAGCTCTCCCTGAGGAAACCAGGTTTGTTGAGGAGGGATTTACTGGACCAAGTACCCAGCACCACCTTTAAGCAGTGGCAAACCCCTCAGCTGAGGCTGGAGCTGACCCTCAGTTCTGACTTAGACATCCACTGTGGGTTGGGTGGTCTTGTCCTGGGCTATTTTGGGCAGCTAAAATAATATTTATGCACGGCAAGACTCTTTTAACATCCAAGCCTGAAGCAATAGTTTTCACACCAGCAGGTTTAGCAGCATAACCAACTCCAAACCCAGCAATAGCTACAGAAAGGACACCAAGTGATCAGTTTTCATGGCCAGTGCATTATCTGTGAGGCTTTCCAGCCTCAGAAGGTAGAAGCATAAGTTAAAACTGAGGTCAACAAAGTGGTTTAAGCAGTATTTTCTTGTCCTGCACTGTCTCCTTACAGCTGCGACCATCAAAGCAAAAGCTGGGGCCACTGAACTGGATTTTCAGCAACTGTGCCCTTGAGACAGAAGGAGTTGGGAGGACCCTTACCTCCTTCCCAGCTCACATGGATATCCTACTGCATCCCTGAATTTACAATGGCTGAAAATCCCAGGAGACTGAGAGAAGTAACATTGGGAGCAACTACCCTGCCAGTAGCTGTAGGCTGAAGCATTTTCCATGCCAGCCATGTCCCTACCTTTCCTAACAATACAGAAAAGGAACATAACTAGCAGCAAACAGCACGCTGATGTGTTTCAAAATCTTTTCTGGAATACCAACACCCAGGCAAATAAACAGAGCTGAGCATGCTGCAACTAATATCTGCCCCATCTACAAATAAGAGCTCTCCTGATTTCAGTAACCTGCAGTGAGGAATTCAGCCTATGGGTCTGCCAGGTCTGTGCCAGGCAAACACACATCAGGGCTTCTCTGCAGCAACCAAGCAGACAGAGACCCATGAAAAGGAGATAGCGATGGCACAGTTGGATAGTCCCGAAACCAGTTTCCCCATAAATAGGCAAATCAATTAAAGGTTACGAAATGCAGTAATTTTCTCTGGGTGTAGCTACATGCTTCTGAGTTTAATGAGCAAGTAAATGAAGTCGGGAGAGAGAAAGCAAAAACACACTTTGGGCTTCTACTGTTTTGTTCCTCAAACCCTACAAAACTTCACAAGCTTTAGATCACACCTGGTGACCCTTTCAGGGCTTTCCAGTTCACACCATGCTGCAAACATTCACTCCTGCCCACTATCCCCTCAGGCCTGATGACCCCTGGGAGGAGGGAAAAGTAGAATTGCCTGTCAGGCACAGAAAGGTGCAGAGATGGGATATTGTCCAACCAATTTCACAGATGGTGTGGGGAAAGGAAAATGGCTAGGAAAAATGTTAAAAAGCAAAAACCTGCAGAGGGAATTAGGACTGGAAATTGACTAAGTAAAATATTGCCCCATTTTCTGTCCTTTGAAAAAAGTTTTTATACCTTTTCTTTTCCAAAGCCAGATAAGGACCTCAAGCATCCAAAGAGGTTTTATATCTCCTGCAGGAGACCATATCCGTACAAACGACAGCCACCTGTGTATGGTTCTGTCTCTCAAAAAGCAGAACAGTTTTCCAGATGACCTTCAGGAGAGCTCTTCATAATGGCCCAACTTTGCCTCTTAACTTATAACCTGATCTCTCCAGTATCCTGCCTTTAAACAATTCTTTGTTGCTTGAGGGGCAAGTGTTCATATACGCCTATAAACCTTTGGGATTATGCACCTTGCTTCATTTGCACAGTGAAAATTTCTGCTAATTCAGAGCCATGACAGAGAACTTTGCCCTGATTTCATTCTCTGCTGTACTTTTTTGGGGGTTGCTCCTTCATAGAAGCCCAATTTGTATAAAGAGTGGTACAGTGAATCATTCCAAGTCCTCCCAGCTCTGGGCGAATGATGGGGACTAGCCCATGCATAGGCAATAATAGTCTTTCTGACTCATTCCACAACAATTTCTTGGCATTGCATTTGGGGGATGAGGTACACCTCCAGAGCTCTCCACTCCCCAAAGTAGAAGATACTGCCACTTGGGCACATTTAGTCATTTAGTAATAGAAAAAGTAGGAATAAAGTTCCTGTTCCATTAGAGCTGCCACAGAGTTTCCTTATGCTGGTTTTTGATGCACAGAACCATATTTGCTTCAATTTGCTGGCTGAAGTCACTTCTGGGACCACCTTTGTTGTGTTATGTGCCCTAGTCCTAAAAATGCTGCAGCCATGGTTAAGGGCTTGGTCCCAGATTTAGGAATGGATGCTCTTAGGCATGACCAGAGATCTGGCATTCCTTCCAGGGGAGGGCAGGAGCCCTCGCTCAGCCCAAGGCCCAGAACTGCATCACAGGCAGTTTTGATAATTAGAATGAGAGAACTCTGCTGTCCTGGGATGTAGACAGAAGCCTGGTAATTTCATTGCATAGCACATATGGAAAATAAAGACTGCTTCTGAAGGAAATGTTTTGTCTAATCAGGAGAGATTTCTTAAAAGAATATAAAAGTTAAAACACCAGAGTGTAAACTAAAGTGAGAAGAAAATTGTTAGATGAAAAGTTCTTTTAACCAACCCCACCAACTTTAGATTCCCTTTTTTAGATCTACTGTAAGCTTATTTATCTTACAGGATTACAAGTAAACAAAACAATTCAGTAGGATCGAAAATCACAAACCAAAGGACCTATAATTTTCCATTAAAAAACAAGGACAAACATTTTGTCTGATTTCACAAACATTAAAAAAAATCTGAATTCCATCACTACAGTATTTGAACAGAGTGTTTGACTAACAGATGCATCAGCAGGATCAATATGACAGTATTTATGTCCTGGAATAATTTCAGTTTCACATCAGGTACAGAAGGGAGATTGTGAGTGTCATTGTGACCACAAGACCTGCCTTGCTAATACTGTGCTCTCCCAAACCAGATCTTAGCTTTATTCATTGGACTCCTCCTGAGGTATATTACTGCTGCACAACCATTCCATTCTCTGTGTAAAGGGACAAGAGGAATTCATATTACTTCTAATAAAGAACCACTCCACAGTCCGTATTTTAAATTTGCATTACACAGACACCTTTAAAAAGAAGGTGTCGTTAGGCCAGAGGAGCTGGCTCTGCAACATGCTTCTTTGGTAATAATATCTTCCACATTCTGTAACTTCTGAAATATAGGTATGACATAAACCCTATGGGGGCTCATGTCACGGAGATACTGCTCACCCGAGCCCTGCAGCCCTTCTCATTGGGTGCACGGGGCAGACACTGCAGCCAACCACCCTCCCAGGGTAAGCAAAGATGCTTGGATACTGTGCTCTGCAAACGTGCCCTGCCTTCACTGGTAACCTTAGAAAGACTATCTTTTCAGTTTGGTCATTAGATAATTTACAAAAATATCCCATGCTGTGATCTTAGCACAAAGGGCACACAGGAGCACAGGTGGAGGGAGATCTGCCTTGCCTCAGGAAGATGCTGAGTGGAAACCAAAGTGAAAGTTGATGATGCCAAGGACCGTTCAACAGTTTTTTTTAAATTTGTTCTGCTCCTTGGAGAAGGTTTCTTGACACTCTGGGAGATCTGAGCTCAGCTGCCTGCTTGGAGTCATGCTTCTTTTCAACGAGGAGTGTGTACACTGGTTTCGGGCTGAAGTGAAATTTTGAGTAAAAATACCTTCAAGATAGATTTGCAGCTACTGTGATGACAGAATCGTGCAAGGATATCAGGAAATTGGATGGTCTACTTCCCGTCCTCCTCCCACACTGGTCAGGATATGAGGATCTGATGTGTGATGAAGTTGCTATTGCCTAATGAGCTATTGCACATCCTCTGACATGGTGCAAGAGATTATGTCCTGGGCTTTGCCTGCAGCAAATGAAGCTTGGCTCTCTTTCTTCACATTAAATGCAATTCACTGCAAAGTAGGTGTCTGTATGTGTGCACTGTTATCATATGACAATGGATATTGTTGAGCTGTTGTAAAGGGAACAGTGCCTGTGTCCTTTCCTAGGGAGATGCATTTGACACAATAGGCAGGAACTCAACCTCTTGAATGAAAACTCTGCAAAATGAGGTGGCTTGTAACACAGGATGAATTTAGCAAGTAAAGTTAGGAAAGGACAGGTCCTGAAAATCTGAACACCAATCAGAGAGAGATTTCCTGTCACCTGCTTCTATATTGACACTTCTTTTGAGTAAGGCACCTCTGTCTCTCTGCAACTCCATCAAGGAGTTGTGTGCCTAAAGCTCAGCAATGGGAACCAGGATCACAGGTCCTTCTTAATCCCAACTGAACCACTCCTTCATGATTTTGATCAAAGAAATAGAATCCTGCAAAGCATTGGTAAGAAAACCAGATGCATAAAGTAAGACAGAGGTTGAGCTGCAATTCCCCAGAGGCATTAAACTCCCAAATTCTTAGCTTTCTTTTTGTAAGAAACTTTACCTACAGAGAAAAATATGGACTAAGTAGTGTCTCAAAATTGGGCTGTCTTCCAGACTCTCTCTCACGTCTCCTGAGAGTGTCTGAAAAAACCCGGCACTGAAGAACAAGGGATGTTTGAAAGTTGGTGCCTCTGGGTGCTTCTATGAAGCCTCAGGTGCTTAAATACCTGCATCTGTGATCTTGAATAAATACTAGATTTCATGGAACAATTTTGCTCCAAGTGCATTCACTTCATGCACAATGGAGAGCATTTTTCCTTAAAAAAGAAAAGGGCCCTTTCCTTTGGCAAGGTCCTTGGAGAAAGAAAAGGAAGGTTCACAAACACTCTTCACTGAGGCACATTCATCTTGAAAGTGCTTGTGTGGGCATCATGAAAATATTGTGGGCTTCAGCTCATTGAAGAGTGAGAGCTGTGCTCATGAAGCAGGTGACTGATGAGACACCCCAGGGAGCAGCTGCTGTGCACAGTCAGAACAACCCCTGCTCTGAAGAACATCTGACTAACCAGCAGGGTGGATACACAGCCAGCAGACTTGGGGGAATAATTCCCCACAAACAAATTCATAAATCTGTTTGCACAACATGAGCTCAGACTTCAGGAGAAAATTCAGTAATAAAATTAAATTTTGACTCTTGAGGTGAGAAGTGATGGTTGCACTGGATTTTTGGAGACAAAAGGAGACATTTTGTAATAGTCAACCTTTTCCTCTGCCAGGTCCTGACCTAACATACCTCAACCTCAGCAAAGCTCTGACAGCTTTTGGGATGGGAAAGGCCATGGTCTGCCAAGAGCCATATTCCAGGATCACATCCAGGAGGCAGAATATTAAGGAAAAAACAAACAAGATTCTGCCACTCAATGGCAGTGAGATGTGCAGCATTGGGCACTGTGGACCGGTCATCAGCTCAAGGAAAGGGCAAGTCAATAAAAGCTTAAACGAGTGGAAAAGGTGACCAAACACATTCATGGAATTTTCAGCTATTAAGTATCATGAAAGTATCAGGACAGTCTGGGAAAGCACCTGGTTGCAAGCACCAGGACGTGTCCTGTTTTCAGACTTACTCCGAGCCATAAATGGGTACAGCCAGAGGCAGCGCTTGGCTTACTCCAGTCCTTAGCCTTTAGCAGATCTGAGGGCTGCTGGAGTTCTCCTCTCGGAGCTAATTCCCTTCCATAGAAATGCTTAGATGTCCATTATATGACAGGACATACATTATAGTTCACTGGCCAGTGCTGGCAGATGGTATGGAAAGCTTAAACATAAGTTCCCTAATTCTCTCTTGGGTTTCAGCATGTGAAAGCACCAGCTGTCATTGCAGAGAAAGACAAAATGACACCGTCTTGAGACTCCCCAAAATCTGACTCCCCCTCAGCAGCTACAATTCTATGAAATGCTGAATTAGCAAAAGGTGCTACAATATTATAGGCTGATGAAATAACCCAAGACACTAGCAAATGGCTCAAAGGTCCCAAGCCCTATTTGCTGGTAACCATGGCACTGCAAATTCTGTTTGCTAAATACTGGCCCTGAAGGGAAGGCAAAGGTGAGAGGCTTGCAGGGTACCGTGCATGTTGCTAAGCCACTGAGCAATAACATGTTATGTGTTTCATGGGTGTGATGGCATCAGTCAGAGCAGGCATGTGACTCAGCCCCACCAACACTGAATTGACCCTTGTAAAGCACATGGCTAAATTCTCTTCTTTTCTCCAGGGGATACCAGAGGAAGAAAATAAAAACCCACCAAGAAAAACCTTTAAATTTATTTAACGTTCATAGAAGTATCAAAAGATTAAATTGCCAAGCAGGGAAATTTTTCAGATGCTTGATACTTCCTTGATGTAGGATAACCAGGCCTTTTTGAGTTCATCCATCAATACTCAGTCAGTAGGAGCAAAATTAAGTTCCCAGTCACCAGGAATAACTACTTTCAGCCATCCTAAGCTTTCTAGATAAGGCTGGTTTTGGACAGAAGGGCAAGTAGGAAGCTGATCCCTGAACCCTTGGGGCACTAGAAGCCCAGCTTCCATCAATATCCCACTGACAAGCAAAGAGTTTTGATGCTATGTAATAAAACTCAGCACAGACATCTTGGTGTTCATGAAATAACCAGTAGGAATTGGCCTGGCCAGGCTCTGGCAGTGCTGCAACCAGAGCCCAACAATGTGGTAATGGGTTCAGCCTCCCTAAAACTCTGCACTGCTTCACAAGCAATGACCTTTGGCCAAAACCCCCTTACATCCCCACTGGGACAATGTGACTTTGAAAATACTACCATGCCTATCCCACAGCATAATTGTCAGCCAGGAAAAGAGAAGGAAAGGAAAGCACAGAGCCACCAAGTGTTGCTCTCAGCTGCCACTCTGCTGAGCTATTCCTGCTCTCTCCAGCAGTCTCAGGTTTTTGGGCAGAATAAGGCTCTCTCCACTCATCTTTCCTGGTCACCCCATCTAGGTGTTTCTTGCAAGAATGAGTGTTGAAGAGCCTCAAGTGCTTCTGCAGACACTAAACTGCATGTGGTTAGTCAAAATCATAATTTACTGATACCAGCTGACTCCTGGGATGAGCAGAAACATGCTGGGGTCAAGCTGTGCAAATTAACCCTATTAAATTATTTTTCAGTGGCTGCCTGTGCTCGTGGATGCAGTGTGCACATAACTCATGAAAGGAGCTGTGGTGAGAGCAGGTGAAGGAGAGGATGAAGCTCCTGCTTCCCGTGACTGCAGTGTGGTAAGTCTGGGAGGCACCACGGCAAGACCTTTGTTGAGGAGCAGCTCCCTCACTGATGCTCAGAGTGCAGGAGAAAACTCACATCAGGAATTTCACTTCTGCCTTACAGCCACTCAAAGACATGAGGTCAATGATTAGTGGGTGGATTGGGATGGAATAAAAGCAAATTGTTTTGATCCCTTCTCCCAGCTCCCTGCAGCACATGAAACTGTCCTTTGGAAAAGTCTAAATTCACACTCTCTAAATCTCTTGATGCCTACATGCATCAACTGTCATTCTTCAGCACTGTAGCAGAGACCAAGCTGGGTTTTCGGTTTTGGGTTATTTTTCAGAAATTCTACCCTCGCAGCATTTTCAACTCAGTTTAGGGCACCAACACAACTGGCTCCTCATCTTGCACTCAAAACTATTAACCAACAACCTTTCTACCCCACTTTTGTGACAGTTTCTGGGACAGGTCAGCCCCAAACCTCTCATTTGGAAATTGGCCTATTTTTATAACATACGTCTCAGACTCAAGTGCCTGCATATGGGATCAAAGTGAAGTTTGGCCCCATGATGTCAGTGGCAGCATTCTCATGCTTTGTAAAGGTTCCCTGAGACTGAGCCCTCAAATGCACATGCACCACCCACAGCAGAAGACCTGTCCCAAAGCTCAATACCCTGTTACACACCCAGTGTCCAAGGTGCACTCGCTGCACCTTCCATTGGGAAATGCTAGTTATGTGTTACATGTACTGCTGCTCATACGGGTGCTCCCCACAGCTTTCTAACTCCACTTCTTCATTTCTGTCTCAGGAGAGGTCTGTAGCATCAATGAGTGATGCCCACAGATCTCTGTACCTTATAGGTAATGCAGGTACTAAGCACTGTCTGGATGCCTTAAAGTATTGATAAACTAGAAATGCTTTTTTAGAAGATCCTGTAGTAAAATTTAGATAGAGCAAGAGCATGCCATGGACATTAAAAAGATGACAGATAATTCTTCAAAATGTCTGAGAGAGAGAGACCCTTGGATGCTTCACCTTGCTACCACATCAGCAGCATTTTCTGTGGTCACTGCTTGGTCACCTTCTTGCAAAGATCCACCTGGTGAATTGAGTGTTTACAGAGGTAAAAGTGGTGCACAAAGAAAGTCCATACTCTTCCCTTATAATTTTTTATTTTTTTAGGATCCAGTTCAACCATACTGCATATTACTTTGGACTTTAGGGATAGAATTGTACTTGGCACAAATTTGGCATATTTTTCAGTCTTCAGATCTCCATTCTTCATCAGATTGCACCCAGCATCTGGATCTGTGCACTCTGGAGCAGGGACTCATTGTTCACATGCAGATGGCAACTAGCAGACACCATTTCTGTAGTACTGCACTATCACTAACAAAATCTAGCAGTGATTTTAAAAAAAGACTCATCACAAACCTGCTTAGTTTTCCTATGAGGTTTTCAGCAGATTAGGACTGCAGGATCCAGTGTATCTTTTATTAACCACATTAGGCTCTTTAAAAGACCAGTTTTGATGTGAGAAAAAGCCCTAATTGAGCTCGCAGCAGCCGAGGCAAGCTCGTTGTGTTACCTTGGAGGCACACTCAGCTAATCCTTGCGGAAAGTCCCCTCAGTCCCCTGAAGTCATTGTAGCATACACGCGAGTGTGCGTGCATGGGTATAAATAAAAAAATGCATCATGGACCTTGGTCCCCAAATCTGGCCTTATTTGTAAGTGCTCCCCTTGCCACAGCCTTTTCTAGCCTTGACGTGATGGGGAGAAGGAAGGTGTCACCTGTTGGTGTCCTTGACAGATGTAAATGTGAGCTTGCAAGGGGAGACATTTTAGAAACAGGGAAGGAGGGAAAACCACTCTCAGCAGCAACCAAGGGTCCAGCAGAGCCCCTGGTGAACAGTTCTGCCCTGAACAGAAATGAAAGGCACTCAGAGTGAAGGGGAATGAGAGACCAGAGAAAATGCAGGGCAGTGCATCTCTGCTCTGGGAGCAATGGAGGGTGATGCTAACGGCAAAGCATGTTCACCCTAAAGCCCACCTCCACATAACCTGCTTTGTCTAGTGATGACCAGAGTTTGTTAAAACGTTAAAAAGAAAACATAAGAGAAATATGGTTTTTGGACCACATTAATCACAGTCATCCCTGTGATTGTGAGATCACTTCCATGTATCTTGCATGTAAGTGGCAAGGTATGAGCTATCTTCTGGTGAAATTTTAAGATTTTATGGCAGTTTTGTACTTTGTTTATGCTTTCAAAAAAAAAAAACAACCAAAAAACCAAACCAAACCAAACAAAAAAAAAAAAACAAAATGCAGATGGTTTTGATGTCACATCTTCCCTGAAAATTTGAAAACAGACTGCAGAAATTTTTTCCTTGTTATACTTCTTTACATGAAATTATTGAGGAGAAATTTTTCACATCCTTTCACAGATTCTGGTCTCATCCTTCACCCATTTCATCATCTTATGTTCTCAGGCTTACATGTGTGTGTAGACTTCACTGTGCACAGGGGTGAGCATGGTCAGAGCATCCAGGGCTCTGGACACTGCTGTAATGCAGCCACTAACAGGACTAGGCACAGTTCAGCATCTGGTGTTATGACATTAGAGCAAAGGAGTGGTTCCATAAGTTAATTCCATGAGGTATTAGTTGCTTATCTTTGGCTTTGGTTGCTTTAACCAGAAGTAATTTTATCCTTGAAGCATGGTGAAAGCACATTGATTTAAAGAGTGCCCTTTTGCAATCACACGAGTGCCTGTGTACAGAGCCTTAAACAGACCAGCACTGGGGGTGCACACAAATCCCACTCTTCCATGTGTTAGCAGTGCCAGAAAGCCACAGGGAATGAAAAGCATTCCCTCCTTAGCTGAGCACTGGGAACCTGTATTTCAAGTCATTTCTGTTTGCAGAACTAAACTGAACTCCTCTGCAGCTCAGGTGGGAGGCAGAGCAGCCCTGGCTCCTGGCAGGAGCATGAGCTGCAGAGCTGCCAGAGCCCCAGACCCAAAAGCAAAACCTCCACAGCAGGCAAGGGCAGAGCACTGCCACTTCCCCAAAGACCTGACCCTCAAAACATCAGAGACAGCAGCTCTGCTAACCCTCCATGGGCGGAAGATCAGGGAAACAGGAGTTTGGGAAGCTGCTTCCTAGGTTCTGGGGATCAGGGGTGGGTCCTTCATCCTCTAATGCCCAGAGGGCAAAAAGGGTCCAATATCTCATTATTTGAGCAGTATTTGGGCAGCCCAGGGTATTCCAGTGTGAAGCAAGTTTTGACACAAGATTGCAAGTGCTCCTAACATGAAGGATGCCTCATTTTCTACGCAAGCACACAGCTGCCATACCAGAACTGGGCAGAACTGGAAAATTATACCATATATTAATGTGGCATGTGAGAGGGTTATGGCTTACCTTTTGTTCTTATTTAATGAGAGAGTGGGAGAGGAGGGGGTTAAGGGAGGGGTGAGATTATGATAGATGAAGAGAACTGGCTTGGCTAACTCTCCATAGCCTGTAGCTACTGCAATATTTATGAAAGGGAAGGTGCACCTTGGCAAGCTAACCTGCCTGAAATTGGAAAGTTTTAGATGAAAGGGAAACCCTGTAAAGTAAAACTGAGTGGTGCTTGAGAGGAGCATGATGGCAGGGAAAGAAAATCTATCTCCTCACCAGAGTTTCCATTTCTAAATGCTTTGCTTTGCCCCCCCCCCCCCCCCCCCCCAAAAAAAAAAAAAAAAAAACAAAAAACACAACCACAAAGGAAAGCAACTTGGCCAGGCCTGCCTGCTCGCAGAGCACAGGAGCCAAAGTGCCAACAAACATCAAACTCCCTTTTCCCAACTGGCAGGAGTCCTTTGGTATGTGCTAACACTGCACATTGCCCTGCCTGTGAGGCTGGAAGGGTCCCATCCCCAGAGTGGCTGATTTCTACTGCATTTTCCTGAGTTTTGAGGTTATTTGCACAGACAGGGCAGGGCCCTTGGGTGTCCATTACAGGTCTGCTTCTTCAAGAGGAAAAGCTTGAAGATGCTATCATGAATGGCATTTCCTGTTTCTCCTACAGTTCTTATTGACATAGAAAAAAAAGAAGAATTTTCTATCAATGTTACCAAGACCTCTTATTTACCAAACTCTGTATCAGCAGAGGGCTTGGACTGTTTTAGGACAAAAAAAGGATGTCAATGATATAAGTATGAATGTCAGGATCCTGCAAAATATTCCCTTGATTACTTTATAGCACAAGACATAGAAACAACTTAGAAAAATTTCAGGAAAATATTTGATATAATACAGATAATGTTTAATTAAGATCTTGCCTGTGGGCAGACCCACAGCCCTGGCATCTCTTATCTGCCAGCACAAGGCACTCCCAGTATCCTGTACTCCCATGGAAGGAGCAAGCTCCGTGCATGCAGGGGTGGGTTTCTTTTAGTTTCTAACTGTTTCCTCCACAAAGAAAATATAGATCTCATTCTCTCCTCCCACCAAAAAGAAAGGTTTCAAACAGACTGGATGAGTGGCTGTGCTTTCTATTGCTTTCATTTTTGAAATTATAATTTCCCTAATTTTGATCTCAATCTATCACTAAATACAAAAGAGCGGTCTGAAAGCTTCAAAAGAGAATGGTGTGATTTTTCCAGCAGTTTTTATTATTGTCCCTGCCTTCCCACGCCAGCCCTGGCGCACAGGAGCAGGGGAGGAGAGTGCTTGGCACTCTGGAGTTTCTCACACCCCTCTCCTGTCTAGACCAGGGCTATGTCTGATTTTCTATCACCCCAAGGCTACAATTTCCAGTGAAGAAAGTATTAAATTCAAAACCATCTGCCCATCTCGGCTCCTTCCGAAAAGTCAAAACCCATCAGAGGCCAAATTCCCACGTCTGGCATCAGAAAGGCTCCTCTCCCATTTGCAGCTTTAACATCATCATTGCCCAGCCCATGACGTTAAAGGCTCTCACAGCATGTTTGGGGCAGGGACAGGCACTCAAGGAAAGCCAGGATTTCACAAGAGCACAGAGAAAAGAGCGGCTACATCACGGAGTGAAGGTGCTGGGAGCTGGGCAGGATTTAACCCATTTAAATTTACTCCTTGTTGGACTCGTTCTGTTGGCCTCTGACTTTTCCCTGCAGAGACCTTTGGCTGAAGTTTGCCTGCTGCTGACTGGGGCAGAATCTCATTTGCAGCATTAATCACGGGCAGCTCTCCCCGGGGCTCGGTGGCAAGCGCGGGTCAGAGCTGGGGTGCTGGGAGGGGAGGAGGAACAAGGCGAGTCACTCAATCTGCTGCCTGGTGTCACCAGTGATTTATGGCCCGCTTCAAACACAGCCATTGATCTGTTCTGCTTTCCCCAGCACGCTTGTCAGCGTGTAATAAAGCCAGTGGGAATTCCTGGGTGTTGAGTCAAAGTAAGGCATGCTCAGGTTTACTTATTTAAAAAAAAACACACCTGAAGTCTCCCCATTTGGGAAACAACTCAAGATTTACAATCCTGGAGAAATTTGCAAGGGTAAGAACAAGAAATACAACCCCAACCAGCCCTTCGGGCAGCTGGCCAATTAATCTTCCCTTTGCTGTCTGCTGCTCGTTCTCCTTTCTGCCTTCAGCAGTTTTGGAAGATCTAAGCCAGGCAGCAGCAGTGACTTCCTCGCGCCTGGCCCGCAGTGAACCCCCGAGAGCCGTCCCGGAGGTGAACCCGGCCATCCCTTGTGCATCTCCCACAAGGGCTGCTCTGGAAACCACCTGAGCCCCCAGGCCAGGCCAGGCCAAGCACCGTGTGGGCCCAGCAAGGCGAGGGCTCTGGAGCCACACCAGCCTACCAGCAAATGTCTGCTCAGCCCCGTGCTGGCCTGGGCTCAGGGACCACTGACCTCAGCAGCTCTGCTCTTGGGGCCCTTTCTGAGGATGGTTCTCTCCTCACCTGGGATTGCTGCAAGGAGGGAGGAGGTGCAGGGGCAAGCCAGGTCAGGCAGAACATGACGGTGCCATTGGCACTGCAGGATGGTGAGGGATAGTGCAAGGCACCGAGCTCTCCCCCCACTGCTCCCAGGTCACCTGGAGCCGCAGCCCACGTTTGGTTTGCACCCAGGCCATGCAGGATGAAGGAGGGCATGGACTGCATGGCAAGAGAGACACCGAGCCCAGAAGGCAGCCCAGATGTCCCCAGGCAGGTCATACTGTTCTGCCTTTGCAGGATCTGTGCTTGATTATAACATCTGTGGCTGCTCACTTCCATCAAGAAGGAAACATTGCTCTATGCCATAGCATGGGCTATAATTTAAAATACTGAATGAGTAACACTTTTGCCCAGTAAAATAATGTAAGGTATCTTACTATCTTTCTTTGCTCTTGATTAAAAAGCAAATTAAAAAATCCCTAATAAAACAAATCCACATTTTCTCATGCAACCTTTTAAGACAAAAAATTTGCATGTTGCATAAGAAACATGTCGGCAAACTCCCAAAATTCTACTTCTCAAGAGCAGTTTTCCTAAAAGTAGCATTTCCAATACATTCTTTTTCTAATCAGAAAACATTGACTGAGGAACCTAATCAGAAAGTAGTTGATGAGCTCCAGCAGTTTTTATCCTTATGATATATTCACTTTCTGGGCAAAGAGAATTCTCATTAACAATTACTAGGCAGTAGAATAATGAGATTGCAGGACCTGCTCCATGGATCTCATTAAAACTGCCATCCTAGGAGCATGTCGTGCTCTATTTCAGAGCCCTCACAAATGCTCAGCTCCTCTGGAAAGGCAGGGGTGAGCCATTTGCCACAGGTATCTAAAAAAAAAATCACAGAATTCCCAATCAATGGCCATTGAGAAGATGTTGGCTCCAGTTCAATGGATTTTCAATTTCAATTACTGTACATGTCATAACAATCAAACTGTGTGAAACGGAGAGCAGCAGGTTCCTAAGAAATATTAACGCCAAGTCTGATTGAGTAATGAAGGAAAATGCACACCTATGGGACTTTCCACAATTCTTATCTGTTCTCAAAAAAACCCCAAGGGACACATATCTTCCAGTCTCTTTCTTTTTTCTGGGATGAACTTCCCATCAGTCTGGGGAGGAGGGAGAGAAGTTGGAGGAATAAAAAATCCCTTTTGAATGAAACATTGAATTAAATGCCAATGAACTGTTGAGATTTAAAATACCCACTCACATGAGTCTGGGAAGGTCAGCCCACAGCAGTGCTGGATTCCCGGCCTAGTGCATAGAACAGTTTCAAATTTTCCCTATCTGAGCACTATTTTCAAGAAACTCAGTCTTTGTTATTGTACCTTCCCATTTGAAGATTGTCCGTGACATCCAAAGGGACAGGAATAATTGGGAAGAGGTGATCTCCTAGGAAAGGAGGCCTTTGTGTGGCCAAAACCAAAAAGCTAGCACAGAAAGAGGGAATTCTTGCTTTCTGTATTTCAGTTTTTATTTGCCCTCCCAAGTGACAGCAAAGCTGTCCCTACAAGTGCAGCAGAGACATCAAATACCCCTGCACTGGGAGTGCCAGCATCTTTTGTATAGATTAACACCACTAACTCCTTTGCCTTTCTCAGGCAGATTTGGTGACTTTTCTTGTCCAGAAGGCAAGTCCCAGGGTGATAAAAGCAGCCAGCTTGTCCTGCTAGCAACACAGACACTGCCTCATCTCTGTAGCAGAGGGAAGCTCTTTCCCAGCAGACCCTGCCTGGCTAAATCCTACTGTAGCAACCAGCTGGAGTCTGCATGTAAACAGCACACACATCCAAAAGCAGCTGGGCAGCTTGAGTAAATGCTGGCATTCACAGCCGAGCCCTTGGAGCCCTGCTCAGGCACAAAAACTGTCTGCAGTACAATCCTTGCAGTGTGGAGCTCTCAGCTTTGCGACTGAGACCAGGAGTGTTTCCCCTGAAGAATCCCAGGTTAAACTGGTTGCCAAGAAAATATTCTGCTGGTACACATCAACCCCTGACTTCAGTGTCAGCATTGTCCCAACTGAGCAGAATTAGGTCTAGAAGTATATACAGCACCTCAGCAGGAAAAGGATTTGTGGGGATCTGAGGATATTGTTTTATACTGGCTGAGAATCTAGCCCTCAATGTTTTACAAAATTTGGTAGAAAACTGGACAGACTGCCAAGAGGGATGCTTGTTCTGGGACTTTAGAGGAAAGATAGAGGCAGATTTGAACCTGTGACTTCCCCAGAATCACACAGTAGAGACCCAGCAAGAGAAGTGCTGCATTTGAAATAGGCTCATACAGTGCCAAACACTCCCTCACACTCTCCCAGATAAAGTTAGAGGAGTTGCTCTTCCACCTCCCAGATCAAGCCTTGAACAAGGCATTTAATTTCAAAAGGGCAATCTGATTAGACTCAATTTTGCCTGGAGTAAAAAAACATCCACTAACTAAAATCAGCAAGTGAAAAAGTGCTCATTTTCCCCTGGGCTTTCTGGCTGTGTCAGTTGGGAGTATACATGGTAATGGATTCATCAGAGCTAAAGGTGATGAGCTGGGGTTTAACACAAAACACTGTAAACCTGGTATTCTGTATTTTTCAAACTTCACACAGGAAACAACCCCAAGATGCTTAGGTCTTGACAAGCCTGACAGCAAGAAGGGGTACATAGGGAAGTGACAGACACTTGCCTGTGCTCCTGCTACCCTGAACATTGTCCCAGTGCAGGAGCTGCCACACCAACAAAACCAGAGTTAAATTCACTTCCAATAAACCAGGATAAAGCTGTTAGTGGAAGCTGGGAGATACTGTCATCGTGGGAGATACTCCCATGATCAGGCTACAACCAGATGGTTCACGGGTCTCAATGGTCTCACTGGTTCAAATATCTAGAAATCTCACATGTCTACACTCAGAAATGATCTTAGAGCCACAACTTCCTTTTACCAATTTAAATGTGGTTTGTTAAATTTGTCTGAGCAGCAGGTGAGAGCCCTTCCTGGAGGACCACAGAGGCAGAGCTACAGAAGCAGTGGATGAGATGCAGAGCCATCACTGCTCTGTGCTGTGTGTCCTCTCCATCCAGGGTGCTGGAAAGTGCTCTCTATGTTTTCACTCAGAGGCTGTGCATATCCACCCACCCACACAGGCTCATTCACTGCTCTGCAGTATTTTCTAGGCACAATCTGGTGATGAACAGCCCACATTGACACAGCCTGAGGTACACTGCCACCAGGCACACGCTTGCACATTTAATCTGGCAGCAGAAGCAGTAGTGCCTCTTGGGACACCCAATTCAGACCACGGAGGGGAAAACCAGTACCCTAATCACACAGATGCCTTTGGGAGCATCTGTCAGTATTGCCATAACATGGTATCTGCTGGACTCATTTAGCACTAAATAGGTAACATTTTTACTAACTCTAGCTGTTTGAGCCAAGGCTGCAGAGGACACCATTAACCACAGCACACAGCACTACTGCATGCCCCTATTGGGCTCGAGCTCATGGCAACCCCCTTGGAAAAACTTGGAATATCTGCTTATTGTGCAAATTGTAACAACAGCCTTTGTGCCCTGACTGTATGGTAATGAAGCGTGTTTAAGCCACTGACAATGCTGAGTTCCTTGAAGTTGCTAATGGGTTAAAGCTGGGACATCTGGTGAAACACTAGCCTCAGCTGTTCCTCAAGTGACATCTTCTTGGGTCAAATTTATCTCTTCTTGCCAGTCCATCTGCTCACAGCCTGTCAGTGATAAACACTTGAGAGCCACAGAGCAAGCGAGGCAGCAGACAGCAGCAAAGGACAGCATCTTGGAGTCTAACTAGATAGTGATATGGGAGCAAAAATAGCCCCAGCGCTCTCCCCCTCCCAGTCATCTTCCTCCCATTGCCCTCCAGGGTCAGGGTCAGGCCAGGGAAGCAGCGTGTGCCACGCTGAATCCAGAGCCCAGGCCAAGCCACTCAAGGGCTAAGGAGAGACTTGCTTGTTGCCCCAGGTAACAAGGAAAAGGCCAACAGGCACAACTCAGCACAGTACTGTACTTTCTCATCCTTCCAGTGTCCCAGGGGAAAGGTTCACACCTGTGCTTCCAGCTGGTGAATGTCCATTTCCTTCTGCAAGGCACTCCACAGCTTCCCAGTCTTTGCTGGCCATCCCTGCCCACATACCAGCCCAGAGCAATGCAGCAAGAGGCACAGGGGAGCTGGAGGCTACCAGGGAAGGCACAGGGGAAATGTGCTGCTCAGTTTCCGAGGAGTTGGTACATTCACGGGGCATTGCCTCCTTGCCCATGTCTCTAGAAAAAACACCTTTCTTCCAGAAGGCAATGACCCAGATTGTAGACATGGCTATAACACACACAGAGTGCTCTCCAAAGCACAAACTCAAGAGCCCCAGGTCACCCCGCAGCCTGTAAAACAAATAATGTGGGGGTTGAAAATTACTTCCCTCACTGCTTCAAGGGGATTATGTATCTGAGACCAGAATGGTATAAAACCCTTCCAAAAGAGGGAATACTGCAAGAATTCTTAGAGATTAACTGGTGTGCGGGTGTGTGAGTGGGCAAGGATTCACTTCACATTAAGGGTACTCTGGGAAAAACAGATTAAACTTTCCTTGGTGTCAGCTGACCAGCAGTGACCTCTGAAAATGCATTAACCCTATGGGTCTCTATCTGGTGAATAAATATTTTGGCTTAAAATGGGCAGACACAGCATAAAGACCACAGTTTGGCCTCATGAGTTACAAGGGTATATTCACAGTTAAACAAGCGCTCTGTGCTCTTATGTCTTGCTACCACAGTGGTGATGTCCTGCAGCTAGTGAGGATCAGTTTCAAGCTGGCCCTTTTCTATGCAATGAGAAACTTCTACCTTGAGTCACTCGGATTCTTTCACAGCAGTGTCATAACACTGCACTGTGCTATTGCAATGCACCTGCTCGTGGCCCGATGCTGCCCCAAACACTGCAAGGAAACATCATCATGACCCCCATGAAGCAACAAGGCTTCTTGGCGTGCTACAAATACCCTTGAAAAGAAAATACTCTTTCACGCTGCCAGTGCTATGCAATTGCTCTAATGAGCCACACGACTACAAGGAAAGCATTTGCCTTCTCCATCCCCCCAATTAACCACATTACCATCATAAGTGCCCCCCGTGCCTGGCGCGTGCTGGCAGCTGGCAGAGCCCGAGGTTCAAGACGTGCTTGATGCATTGCTGCACAGCGGATCAGGGCACAGACATTTCAGTGTGCGTCAGACACCACATTTCTCCATCCTTGAAACTGATCCTGCCAGAGTGTGCTCTCTGCACAGCCAGGACTTTAACCCGAGAGCGCAGCTGCATTTTTAAGTATCATGTTAATACAGTGTTGTGGTGGGGATTTTGTTCAAGGGAGGATGGCTCCACTCTGACCTTTGGATCCAGAGGCACGCTTTAAAATTAAAACCTTTCTTCTACTGTGACCCACCACCATACAATACAATAGTGCAATTCTAAAAGCTGTTTGCATTCTTATCTGGTAGTGTTCATGGCACTTTGTACTTGCCAGCAAAGGCCAAGAGAAGAACAATACATACTCTTTATTTTTAACCCAAGAAGTTTTTATAGATGTGTTAGCTCACAAAAGGGAGAAAGACCTTGGTATTGACCATCTGGCATGATGGTATCCCAGCTCTGAGCTTGGAGTCAGAGCTACACACCAAGAAATTACATTAAACCAACAGCAGAGCCAAGCCAAAAGGCTCCTTTGGGAGCCTGGTGAAGAGGGAGCAATGAGGATGGTGGCCAGGAAGAGGAGCAGCAGCACTGGGAGCCCTGCTCTGCTGCCACGTGCTCCTGATCCATTGCGGCAAGTCCTCTTCTCGCCATGAGTTTGCTTCTGGTCCTGCACTGCCCCATCCAGCGGGCAGCCTGGAGGCACTGTGTGCCCACGGGGCACAGAGGTCTGACCATCCCTGCTGAGCATCCTCGGCACAGCCGGATCCGCTCTCAGGAATGAGACTTCCCTATGCTTTTAATTGTGCTACCCTCTAGTGGCCAGCGCCATCGCCTTGGAGCTCGGATCCCCACTCCTGGCAGCGGACTGCAAGCCTTCAAGACTGGAAATGAGCTTGTGCAAAAACAACTTGCACGTTTGAAAGGAGACAGAGACCTGGCAAGATCAAATGCCATCCCAGGCTCCACCACCCCAGCTCTGCTTTGGTCTTAGGAAGGGCAAGATCTCCCTGCCCGGGCTGAGAGGTCTTGACCAGAGCAGGGTGAAAGCCAGCTCAATATCAGGTGCTTGCAACACGAAAAGCATCACCAAATTATCACTCTTGGAAGGCTCTCCCAGAGAATATGCTTCTTTCCTTCTCTGCTGTCTCACACCAGGTGCTCCAACAGCTTGGATGGCAGCAGAAACACTCAACACATCAATAAAAAAAGAGTTAGAATTCAAGGAACATCCTTGCAATTACCAAGATAATTGCCACATTTCAGAACCAAACATTACTTAATGGTGCTCAATTATCTTGTGGCAGGGCCTGCAATGGCAGCAACTAATTGCTTAACTAAAGACTTTCTTCTTTCCACCCTGTGTCAACTCTCATGCATGCAATTAGGCCACTGGTGCAGGGAGGAGAGGAGATAGATCCCTGTTGTGAAAAGAGGGGTTAAGTGGCAGCCACAGCCATGTTCCAAAGCTCAGAGGACAGGTGTCTTACCTCAGACTTTATAAGCAGAACCTCGAAACCTCAGGAGGGAACAAGGAAACAGGCTTTTTCTTCCTGTATCTGAACAAAGACCTCAAATGACTACACAAAGTGACTAGTGACTCTCTTACAAGCCTATAGGCCCCGGAGGCTTAGATGCATGTCAGTAGCCTTTTTCATAGTTTATCAGTCTGCAGAGTGGTAACAAAAAGAAAAAAAAAAACAATCAACTGTCTGAAAGCTAACAGAAGACTTCCCTTTGGTTACTTTCAAGGTTGTTGAAAACCTGCTTGTTGTTAACCTCTTCGCTGAGCATATATCTCATATGAAAGAGAAGCAATGGGAAAATAGGTGCACTTTGCCATTTCATCACTTCTTCACAATTCTCTACCTCAAGAACTCTCTTAAGCAGAGCCTTTCACTTTGCTTTGACACAGAACTACTCCTTGTCCCTCAAGTTCCTGTTCTTTCTCCTTGGCTTTTTCAGCCTCTCCTCTACTTGAGGTGGGAAGACAAGACCCCAGATCAGGCCATGACCCCTGAAAACATCAGGTCCTGGTTTCTATTCCTCACTGGTCATGTTTGGTTTGTTCCTCAGACCAGACAGGGTTCACCACAGAGCCAGCCCCAGGCCTTGTGTCCTGAACACTGGCTACCCTGCATCCAAGGGCTGTTCCTGTTCAGCTCTGCTCATCCTTTCCAGACTCACATTTCCCAGACACAAATTCCCGAGGCTGTTTTGCTGGTCAGTTACCAGCTCAACTTTGAAACCCATCCTTGCTACTCTTAAGGACAGTTTTTTTCTACCATTCATAACAGTTCCCACAGAAGCAGCAAACAAGCTAGGGTTGACTGTCCAGCTCAGGTCCCCTTCTTGGAAGACTAGTTTGATGTAAAACTCTCTGCTCTCACCCTGGTTTTGTATGTTTGCCTGTTTAACTTACAGTTGCAGTTTACTCTCATCCTTTAAGTTACTGAACAGTCCTCTGAAGATTTGAGACAAAGGCTTCAGGGTCACAAATTTTATCTTTCAAATCTCCATTTTTCTCTTTGCTACATTAAGAGCTTTCACAAGCTAAAGGACATGGTCTCCTCTCCAGAACACCACACGAGTTTGTCCTCATTTCTCCCCATTGTTTACGTCCTGCGTTTGCTCTTTGGACTCGAATTCCAGTTATAAGCCGAGAAAAGGGACAAGAACCAGGGGGGTACTAAGAACCTGTGGAATCAAACTGGTCACTTGAAAGAATCATAACCCAGCAAGGGAATAGTTAACACTCCCCAAAACTGAGGCAGTTTCATGGCACAAAGTTCAGTTTGCTAGCAATGCGCCCTCTCCATTTTCACACGCATGCACACGGGCTAATTGTTTCACAGGAATAACCTCACCCGCAATTAGACACTGTTTTAAGTCTTTGATCTCTATAACTCTCCAGAGGACAGCAAGATTCCCACATTAAAGTGTTTTATTATTTTATTCCACATTTGGGAGTGACCCTATGCTCCTGGATTTATTAAAAAAAAAAAATCCTTACCTGATCTCAGCAATTCCCATTGAGCTGAGTAAGGCTGGGGCAAGTGGAAAAGCTCCCTCTGGGGGATGGTTCTCCCAGGTGTTAAGGATAATTGAGTACAGCCCCCACCTGATGGCCTTCACCTGCTCTCTGAGCAGACTGCTGCTCTGCCAGCATCAAACCCATCCCGGAGATGGACTTCTTGGGGACGTGCCTTGTCTTGCTGATTCACTTCCAGGGGTAAATTTATTTCTTTGAGCTATTGTCCAATTCATAGTTAAGGATCAGCACACATTGTTCCTTTCCATGGAGCTTACCTTAGCCATAGGATAGGAGACATCTAAATCTGATCCTGTAGCACCAGCTCAGGCCAGAAGGTGCACACAGCTCCTGAAGAGGCAGTTGCCAGATTTTGCCTGGCTGTTTTTCTAAGAAAAGGGATGGGGCAGAGCAGGTAGCTCAGAGATCCAAGCCATAGGTCTGGTCCCAAAGAAAAGAAAACAAAATGTAAGGGCCTCAAGGCTCTTAATTAACTCTATTACAGTGATAATCATGGCCTGCCCAACCCCAGGGGAATGGAAAAAACCCTCCAGTGTGAAATGCATGTAAAGGTATTGGACTGAAACATGAATATTTTCACCCACTGTCAGCGGTTAGAAAGCAGTGGGGGAGGTGGGAGGACAGTGGAAAGATCCTCAGCTCAAGGAGATTCTGGTTTAGCACCAACACATAGGAAACAACCTAGAAGTCAAAGAGATTTCTGTGAAGTGCATTTGCTTTTTGCAGGGCTGCTTTCAAAACATCTGAAAATTTTAGACTAGAACCTTTACAGTTCATTAGTGCACAGTACAATATGCCTTAACCACTTCCTTTTTTTTTTTAATTAGATGTGACTTAAAAAGAAATCTCTCACATTTCCTAGTAAAAGAGCAGATAGGACAGTGCTTTAAGAGAGCCAGCACTGCTTTCATGCCTATGTGCAAGAGCTGGGCTCGTGTGATGAGGCTCTTTTCATCTCACAGGGATGTGCTTCCAGAAATTGGTTTAAGGGAGCAGGAGAGGTGCCTGGTTCCCATAACTACCAGAGCCCTTTCAGTGGCTGGTACTGCAGCTTCATAGAATCATTGAGTATCCTGATGTGGAAAGGGCTCAGGAGGATCATGAAAGTCCAGTTTTTGGCCCTGCACAGGATGGCCCCAAGTTCTGTCACTTGGGAGCTTCCTTCCCCCTCTTTGGATATAAAGAGATGTTACAGGACTCAGGGCAAAGCCATCCCTCCTGAGTACCACTCCAGGGCTGGTGTGAAAGGATACAACATCTGGCAGGTAGCAAGAGGCAGGAGCTACTCTTGTCACTTAAACTGTGTGGGTTTGGAGTTTCAGATGTAGCACCAGGAAGATGCATAATTAGAGCACCTCAGAAAGCTGCTTTAAATTATGAAATCAGCTTAATTTACCTGCTGCCTTTGGAAGGAAAACTTCACACCACCTTTTTTTTCATCTGAGCCTGCAGGCAGGAGATTCTGGCCCCAGCCAGTCAGTGAGATCAGCTTTTTCCCTTACCTTATGCAGTTGTGGACCCCCAGCACGTGCTGGTAAAGGAGACTTTAGAATACAGCCCAAAAATAGTGCTGTCAGGGTGTAGACCTGGTGGGCTCCCCAGCTCTGCTTTTGGTAGCAGCTTCTCCTGCCAGCTGCCCAACAGTGCAGTGTTCCTGTGTTTAAGCACATGGCACACGAGTGGCACCAAATTCAAAAATCCTTCCCTCACTAGGCACCAGCTCAACCCCTGGTCTCAGCCCTGAAATGTCTCTTTCACCTTCTTTGGTTGTCAAACCTACTATGTCAGCTCATCACTTATAAAAGCCTCATATCCCAAAATTTCTCTGAAGTGTGGTTTGCCCCAGTCATAAAAAACCCCCCACAATCACAAATGATGTGTATTCAAAATGACCAGTTAAAGGTTGGCTTTCCTTTCTGGCTTCTTCACTTTCAGACAATTCACATTTCACACTTTTCTTTGCTAATCTGGGAACTGAAATTTCACTTTGATGTTAGTGAGTATTGAGATGGGGGCAGAAAAGAGCAAGTGGCTGACTGATCCTGGCTTAATGTATGACCATTCCCCAGCTGAACCACAGGATCATCACCCTTCCACCCTGACCCAACAGCTCAGCTCAGCTGATGCTGCAGCCACTCTGCACCAGGAGAAGCATGTTACTGTCACAGCCTGGACCCTCTGTCACACTTCTAGAGCTGGCATGTTAAGGGGGAAAGAACGTGAATTTTCCAATTAAAAATTCACTGAGTTGTGACACTGAAATTCAGACATTATTTTCATCTTTAAGCCCAAAAAGCTTCTGCGATACGAGTCCTTCTGCATTAGTGTTACTGCATCTCACTGAGGGCAGACCTTGTCAGCTGTTTCATCATCTCCTTTCATCTCACAGGTCCCTGACCTTCCCATGTGACTGGAAGAAGTCAGAAGATCACAGTCTGTGCTGCCCTGGTACCTGCGGGTAGCATTCAATAACAGGTGCTGCAAGCACAGGGCTGCTCCTGCCCTGACCCTCCTGCCAGAAGACTCTCAGGCAGCTGCTCTGTCTAAACTGTGCCCTGCTTAACAGAGGACAGTGCTTGTCTTTCCCCCCGCCCCCCTCCTCCACTTGGAGCTCTTATTTCTCACCTCCCACTGCAACACTTATCAGAGAGTATATCCTTCACCTCCAGCTCAGCATCCCTTTCCTCAGCCTGGAAAGTCACTGATGATGGGGGTGGAGGTGGCAGCTTGTTCTCAGCTCATTAATCTATCACAAACCTCTGCAGCAGGCTAGCTGTCTCCAGCCCCGATTCATTTTCCACCACAAAGGATGTTTGTGTTTGATTGGATATGCTGGATAAATTATTCCAAGCTGTGAATTTCATTTCATCACTTATCACAGACGCGATTTTAAATCCTGTGCACGAAGTTGACAAGTGAACTTCCATTGACCTCCAAGGCAAGGTAGGACACTGGTCACCCTGAAATAAATAATAATGTAAATTAGATCAAAGGTGTCCACAGGAAGGGGATATGCAAGAAGAGATCATTCACATCATCCTTATCTTTACTCCTGGTCTGTGCATTCACATATGAAAGGGGTACTTGCTTTCCTGAATCTCTAGTAGCTGTGAAACAGAAATACATCATTAAGGTTCCTCACAGTCCCAGCTCAGATCAACCCCAGAGGTCTCTAACCCAGCCCCAAGATGCTTTCATAACGTCAGTCAGACCTTTCAGCTTTGCTGGTAGCTCTGATATCCCTGTGGATACAGGATGCTTCTCCTCTGGGCACAGAGAAATCTCTGCCTACCTCCAGCAGAAAGCTTTCCCATGGGCCTCTTACCATCTCTGCAAGTGTCACTACAGGGCTGGAGGCCAGTGAGGTGGCACAGCTTCAGCACTGTTCATTTTCCAGCAGAGGAGATGATTCAGACTCCCTTTCCAAGGACATAAAGGGTCCACCCTCCAAACTGGTAAATCCGTCAAGTGCTCAACATGGAGTTCCTTCCAGGAGTCAGGAGAAGCAAAAAACCTGTTTAATTTCTTATTTTTCTTTTCTTAAATGCCAGTGATTGTGTGGTAGGGTCTAGATGTGCATGCCTGGCTCTTTTTTCACAAAGGCCCCAAACCCCAAAGTCAGACCAGGGAAATCAGTTACAGATTTCAGAAAGTTTCTCTCAGTGCCTCTACTGTGCCCAGTAGAGGAGTGAGAGTTGTTCAGTCCTGCATGAAATCAGCTGTCAGTTCTCAGCCCAGCCCTGTAGTACAGCATCCTCTTTGAACAAAGCCCCTGTATCACATATAACATCACACAGGAGATACAGGGGGAGAAAGAAAAGGGGGATAAACAGGTGACAGGAGGGATTGAGGAGAGATCAGGACACACAGTCGTGACCCGTGCTTGTTACTAGTGCAGAAATGCATATCTGCACTTCACAGCTTGTGGTCTGTGCTCTGGAGCTGCTGAAGGTCTAATGGCTTCTTCCACTGCTGTGCCATGATGTGCCATGTCCTTGTCTGGGCATTACAGGCTCAGGAGAAAACTTTTAGGGAAAAGCTGCTCAGCATTAACTGTGTTCAGCAGGGCAGCATGGGCACCGTCTCCCTGGCTGAATGATGAATGGCCTCAGCACTGCAACCTCCACAAAAATGCACTTGCCTGAGTCTCTTCATGGCACCTCACTGGCCTCCAGAGCCTAATTCCTGAAATTAGGTACTAGGGCAGAGGTTTTTGGTTTCCAAACCAGACAATGTGCTGGAGAGTGGCCAGAGGCTGTGGGTACACTGAGCGAGGGTGGGGTAATTTGGGGGGAAGCTTTCTGCCTACAGGGAGAGCAGGATGCGTGAGAGCAGGTCTACAGCTCTCAGCTGGAGCAAAAATTACCGGCAGATTATCATCTTGATAGGAAGATTTAGTGCAAGGAGGGCCAGGCCAGGTGAGTCACCCTGCTGCTGCTGCCAGTCACTGGGGCTGCTGATGGCTGTGATAACCCAAGCAGCACCCAGTGGGGACCAGCAGGGAGATTGCCAGGTTAGTTATGGAGCTGGGCACTCTGGAATGTCAGCAGCTGCTGCCTGTGCCCATTTGCAGCATCACATACTGGAGAGGACAGAGCCCAGGGCCCGAGACATGCCAGCTTTTGCTTGTTCCTTGGGTGGACTGCACCCTGAACACAGTGCAGCCAGTCCTATCCAGGAATTGGGTGCAGAAGCAGATTTTGCTCCACCGCAAGCTCCTCCTCTGGAGTGCAAATGAGGAGCTGAACAGCTCCCAGCCCCAGCATGGCAACAGCTGAACCTGGCTCACTGAGCCGTGGTCAAGCACCAGGGACTAAAACCTGTGGCAAGCCCAAACAAAAGATCTTAAAGAACTAAAGCCAAAGGGAATAAATTCCCCAAAACAAGAAACAGCCTCTCTGGTTGTTTTCAAGAGCACCAGGCCGTGGTGAGACAGGAAGGTCTGGCTCTGCTGTCCTCAGTTCAGCTATTTCCCACAGCAGATGAATGAGCTCAGGTACCTGTGCTTTGCTTCACAGTTTGCATACCCAGCACCTCACCTATCCCAGCAGATAGTGTCACATCAGGTAGAGTTTTGACACTGTGGTCTCTTACCCTCAGTGTGGGTCTAAATAGAACTGGGATGAGCTCCCAAACAGTCCTGCTCAGTCTGTGAGCCAGGGATCACATCGCACCAGAGGGTGTGGAGAGGCCTTTGACACCAAAATGTTTTGACAATCAAACATCCCCAAGCAACTCTAGGCATTGAGCACAGCTGATGCACGGGTGGCTAAAGCAGCCTTGAGCTGTTCAAAGCTACACAGACACATAACAGAGAGCTCAGCAAATCCTTCCTGAGAAGTGGTGTGAACTCTTGGGTTACTGCTGCACACAGAGCCAGCTGGCCTCTCTGCACACCCAGTGCCACCTATGCTGGTGAGTCTGACGGGAGCCCCAGTCTGTGCAAGCTGAGATTCTGGTGCACGCTGGTGCTGCTGACTGCTTGGTTTCCAGGAGCCACATACACCCTACAGAGCACAGGAAAGCCATCACCCTCCACAAGCCCTTCCTCATGGCCAGCACTGCACCCACCAGCCCATGCCACAGCAGAAAGAAACAGAGATTGCAGGTGTTGCTGAACGGTCCCTGCAGGCATGAGGCTGCACAGACTCACCACTGTAACCAGCAAAGGATGGAGAGCTCAGACTCCCTGGCTGAGAGCTCCTGCTAGAGAGCTGAGACAGTGGCTGGCCCTGCTTTGCACTGGGGGTCTCTCCCCCATGGATGCACTCTAGGCTCAAACACATCATCCTTGTGCAGGGGCTCCCATCTTCCCTTTGCTCCAGGTGGAAGCAGTGACTGGATGTGAGGAGGTGCTACTTGGCTTGAAAAATCTTTACATGTTGCAATTGGTTGCTCAGGGGCTGCAGCTGGACTAGATTAGATTGCGCTGGGCTAACCAGGGAGCTTTTTTATTGTGTTTCTCCAGCTAGAAACTAACGACAAATCATGAAGCAGCAAGAAGACCTAAAAAAAAAATGTTCATGTGTGAAATGCTTTCTCACAGAACAAGTCCAATTAACAAAAGGTCAAAAGAGAAATTAAAAGTAATCATTGGGGTCAGAGCTTGTACAGTGCACTGAGTATTGAAATAACTCATCCTGCTGCAGTCCAGCTACAAGATTTTCTGTTTGCTTTGCCCTAATTTTTGGGTGTTTTACAGTGATAGGAATGATAAATTAAACTCCTACACTAGAAAACAACTGGTGACAATGGAGGTGGGGTAATTTCATGAGTGAACTGTGACAGAACAATGTGAGAAGCATTATAACCTTATTTTGGTTTAAATTTGGTGGCAAAAGTACACCTCAGTCCTTATTTTATTGAAATGGCTTATTCAGCTCAAGAGCATATTTTGAATCCCTATTTCCCTTTCTGCACAGTGGAATATGATGCCCTGGTCTGCTTGTCATAGCTCAGATCCTGTCTTACATTTCTGAAATGCCTTACATGCTGGAGACTCTTGGCATGCTTGACAAACTGCTGTATACATGGCCAGAATCAGACATGCAGCCACTTCTGCGGTGGAAGGCAGCAGGAACTGCATGTGCTGCACCAGGGGGAACAAGATTCTGTCCTGGAAGAGATGCTTTTGCATAGCAGGTCATTAACATCAATCTCTGAACAGCCAGCAGGCTCCTAGCTATGAGTTTAGCTGCATCTCAAGGACTGGAAATTTTACTGCTGGGATGTGAACCTGTAGTTCCAGGCAATCTATTTCTGACTAACCTGCTAGGCTGTCAGTAGCTGTTTTCATCACTTACATACACTATAGAACAATAATAGATAAATATAATTGTAGATCTCAGCCTCCTGCACGTTATGGAAGGGATTGTGTCTTCTCAAAGGATGCTTTTGAGAAAGGAATCAACACCAGGTGGAAAAGAAATGAAGTTGCCCGAAGAGTCATCTTCTCTCTCCCACCTCTCATCATCTGCATGTCTCTTTTCTCCCTGCCCACAATGCAAGAAGGAGGCACATCCTGGTGGCTGGGATGGCAAAGGTGGAGAAGGAGAAAGGACATGGCTTGGGCTGTGGCTCTCATGAGCTGCATTAGCTGCAGAGACTGAGGAGTGCACAGCAGTAAAGTTATGACACAGGTTCTGTTCTCCCAGTGCCTTCTGCAGTGCAACACTGCAGCCCTTGGGGTCCTGCACATCCCTCCCTGGCTAAAGAGAGAGCAGTGTGACAATACAATTGACTATCACATGATACCTGGAGCTGGCATGTCCTCACTAAACACACCCTTTAATTCAGGCTCCCAATCCTACTCCCATATCAAATGCCAGATTCCAGACATGCTGCAGCTTCCATGACACTTACCTGGAGTCATTTGCCATAGCCTACCTGCTCATCTCTGTCCCATTTCCCAAAAACCTGGATGCCAATAGCATGTCCTGGTGGTCAGAGAGAGGTTCCAGCAAGGTTCTTGCTGAGGTAGCTGCTCGTTGTCTTCCAGAATTTGGGAAGGTACCATTGAAAAGGCAGGTGATGCTTAGCAGATTGAAAGTTGACCAATAGCACCTCCGACCCGGCCAAAGTGCTGCTACCAGCTTCTCCCTCAAGTGGACATTAGTTTACTTGTTTTGATTTTAAACAGGCCTAAAAAATGGCTATTCTTAGGGAAGGAGAAAGACAGGAAGATCATTTCTTTTTCCGTGCCAGCCTTTTTTAACATCATCCTGACGCTACATGAAGAGAACAATGTCTCTTTCTTCCTTGAATGCCAAGGTACAGAGGAAAGTGCAGTGCCTGTGGCCCTGAGCACTGCCTGAGGCAGCTGAAGAAGACCTGGTTTGTAGCCACACACCCAAGTGCTGTGGTGTGTCCTACCTCAGCCTGAATCACAGCTGCCAGCAGGAGAGAACACCTGGGTTTGCAGGGATTGCTGCCTTTGGCTACAACCAGCTCCTCATGCTCAGGAAACCACAGCCCTGAGTATGCCGAAGCTGAAACTCGGGTGAACATCTTTATGCAGTGGGCAAACTACAGCTATGTTTTAGATAGCATTTCCATTTTGGTGGAGTAGAGGTTACAGAGTGGTTGGCTGTAAAACGGTATCTAACATACTGAAAAAATCAATTGCTGCTGACATACAATAACCCTGAGCCAGTTGATCCATCCCTGGTTCCCAGTGGCCATGAGGACACAACAGACTCCCAAAGCAATCAACTGAATATTCTGGATGCAGGGCTGCAGGGTGTTGGGTACCCTGCTAGCTGGAGTTTGCTGTAATGTTAACTTAATTTCCTAAGCACTGATGCAGGAGTGAGAGGCCATTGGTGAGCCTATGTACCAGCCTGTCTTTATAAGGTATGGTGGCTGAACTCGGCTGAGGCTTCACCTCCAAAGCCAGTGTCTGGATAATGAACTGGAAATCAGAAAACAGAAGAAAATCAAACTCATTCCAGGCTCTGCCTTTCATTGCCACCATGCACTATCCCAGATGCTTCCTGTTCCTCAACAGCATCTTCTACCTTGAGACATTTGAGAGAGTGTTTCCCTTTGTCTCAAAAAGCAGCATGTGGGGCAGAGAGAAAACAAAGCACTGATATCTCCGAGCCACATCTCTGCCTTGTGTATTTCTGTACAGTGCCAAAAACCATTGAGGGGGGCAGCCCTGGGACAGCCAATATCTCCAGCCCTGACTCTTCTCTCTGACCACGGGCAAATGCAGCTCTGGTTTGGGCCAGGATCTCGTACCAGCCTCCAACGTCATTTGTTCCGTCACCTGGACCTGTTGTTTTCAAATGTGCAGGGGGCCAAGGGATATATTTGTTGATAGTATGTATGTCGGTTACTACCAGGACTGCAGTTTTAAGGATTTTCCACATATCGTGTGTCCTGTGTCCGTCCACGTTGCAGTGCAGTGATCCAGACACAACACTGACAGCTGCAGGGTAAATAAATAAAAACAGAGTATTTTGATCTTGGAAGGGGAGGTGGTTTGGAGGGGAGGGAGGGGGGCAGGGTGTCAGCAGCCAGAACAGGGTGGCCACAGCTGTGATGGGAACAGATGCGGCACAGGGAGCGGGAGCAGGGAATAAAGTTCTGCCAATGTGAGCAATGCTGGAGAGTCTTGGAGAATGGCATGCATATTTGGGACAGGTGGGAAGTGTTTACATTGAAATAAGAAGGATGATGGCTTGACAGAATGCTGGTCATGTTACCTGTGACCCAAATTGACCAGCCACAGCTCTCGTGGGCCCAGAACATCTGAGACCACCATTTCTTTGTCACAGCAGGGCCCACTGAATTCATGTAGGGTGCTGTGCAGTGGTAGTGCTGCTGCTGCTTGGAAGTGTTTTGTCCCTCTCACAGGAAAGCTGCATCTAAGCCAGCCTTTATCCTAGTCTAGCTTGTGGTGGGTCTCTGTAGGATCCCTGTGCAAGCCTTGAACCAGGCAGCTACAAGGCAATATCGAGACCTGAACCAGAAAAGATGCCAATGTGGTCTCCAGCACAGCTGGAGCACAGCTGGTGGTGCCCAAGGACACATACCTGACTCACCCCAAACAGCAGCTCTGCTGTGGCTGGCTCCTAAGCTGGTTACATTGGTTTATTGGCTTTGGTGCTTGGTTTTTGTTTTGGTTGTTTTGTTTGTGGTTTTGTTTTGGTTGGGTTTTTTTTTTTCCCTAAGTCTAGCAGAAGTTGTTTCTCAACTGATGTTTAAATGATGAAACAACTAGAGTTGCACACCTTTCAGATTCTCAGAAGCAGCCTAGCTGCCAGGAGGAGCTCAGTGAGGCTCTTGCAAAGCAGGTAAGCTGCTGCTGCCTGACTGAAGTGGCATTTGGGTACAAAGCCAAAGTTGTGCTGTGTGCTCTCTGCTGATGTTCATTAAAGACAGGAGGTTGTGGGCCTTGTTGCAGAGGATCTCTGCAATGATTCACTGAATTTCCTCCGTCCAAAGGACTAATGATGCAAACAAAATTCTCCTTCTGGCCCTTTATACCCTTTTCATAAAACATTAGGGGCTAGGTTTTTCAATAACCCTAGAGGTACATGTGTCCCCATTTAAAATTAGTGGAGGGCTGGGAACCCATCTCCCTGAGGTGCTCTTGAAACCCCAGCTAAAGGGGTTTAGCTGAGCCCAGCAAAGGCAGACAGCATGGCTCTGTCACACCTGCATTACCCAAGGGTGGCAAGGAGATTTGTCCAAGGTCATTTTATGTGGCGCACTGAAGAGTAGAGACCAGAGGATTCATCTCCTAAGCCGCCAGTCTGCCTCCAAGCTTCCCTTTTGCTCCTGGCTGCTTGCTGTTTTGAGTGACCCATGGCAGAAGAAATCCTTCTGACTGCAGCTATATCACAGGAGGATGCTTAAAGGCAGCTTGCAAGAAAGTTTGAGCATTTCTAATCAAGTTGGAGAAAGGCTCACAAAGTGAGACATTCCCTGCATTTATTCACACCCTAGCCCCTAGATAAAAATGGCTTTGTATGTTAAGTTTAGGACCACAGAAAGCCCAGTGGATAGCAAGGGATTATCACAAAAGGGTAGCAAGGCAGTCAAAAAGAGCCTGAGGGACACTTTGTATGAATTCCATGAAGAGAATAATTAATTCAAACTGTACACAGACAGCTCTGGGAGTGTCCACTCTGGAGATGTTCAAAGAGTCCTTTCCTGCCTTGGGCTCACTTTAAATCGAGTGTCCTAAAAACCCACTTCAGCTATGCATTTCTTTTCAGTTGTACAGAATGCTTGAATGCCAAGGGATCAGGGAAAACTTTGTTATTAAAGAGCTGCAAGACTTTAACAAGGTACATAGTCATTAGAAAGTTGTTGAGTCATGAAAATACTCTCAATAATTTGAAATTAATGTTTAGTGTGTGCTGTACCATAAAAATGCTTAGATGTCGTGGCCATGGATACTAAAGAAAAGCCTTAAGGCCATGACTACAGGAGCAAGTTACCACAAGGTGAGCGCGGGTGGAATTTTAGAGCACACCACTTAGAATACAGTAACTTCCCTTTTTCCAGCTCTTGTCCTGGGACCAGGGAAGGAGTTTAAGTCCTTGCTGAACATGGCACAGGCTGCCTTTTGAAGGCTGCAGGCTGAGGGCATGAGTGTGGCTGGGTGCAGCCACAGAACAGATAAGGTGCAGTAAATCTGTGCAATAACTGATCTTATCTTTTAGTAACTTTGCTCTCCAGCACAGATGCAAGGATGGATGCACTATGTGTAACAGCTAATGCCATAGAAATTACACAATCAGATAATTAAGAAGGTGAATAGAAAGGTCTGGACCAATGTGAAGATTCTTTTTCATAAGAACAAATATATATGTGCATATATTAATAAATTCTTGCAAATAACAAACGGGTCTAGTTTTCTTATACCAGTGGCTCTATTGACAAGGCCAGGAAAAATGACAAAATAACAAGTGTTTTCTTCTCTCCTTTCTTTTCCAGAAAAACACAATTAACTGATTTCAGACTGCTTCTGGTAATCTGTCCATTCTTTTCCATCTTTGGATTGTGCCAGGCAAAGTTCATCAAGTTTCATTTATGATTTGTGAAACTTATTTGTGGACTTTGTTCCTGATAAAAGAGGGATTCTATCCCAAATTAAGGATTCACCCTAGAGCCTGTCCTGAGCCTGTCCAATACTAGGTGAAGAAACACTGTCTAACCCAAGTCCAGGATATCCTCGAGATTTTTGTTTTCAACACAGTAATGATCATTGTGCTCCTCCTCTCCTCTCCTCTCCTCTCCTCTCCTCTCCTC